>WJFA01000149.1:0-62371 GCA_009870155.1 Pseudobourletiella spinata | reverse complement strand
TGTGTGTGTGTGTGTGTGTGTGTGTGCTTGTTTGTTTGGGGAGGGTATTGTAAGTTGAGTTGCCATGCATGAACGGCTGGAGGAGTGCCCAATCGTGCGTGGGGTTCATAGCCGAATGGGATGAAAACATGGGGGTATTGACGGAGATTCAAATGTAACTCACAGGTGCTCGGGGACACCTGCGGGGAAGATGAATTTTTCACTCGAATCGGACCCAGCGGCCTGCTCAATATGAATAAGTTACGGAAAGTGCAAATTGTCCTGGAGAAAATCTCTATGGTTCATCAGCATCATGCGAAACGGCTTCAGCGGTCAGCCTTTCTCCACGCGGATAGGCTCAGGTAGGTCCGATTCGAATGCGCCCATCGTATGCGAGATGAGAGGAGGATAATACCTTTTATGTGGACTCAACAGTTGAAGTATGTTCGTCGTGTATTCCTTTCATTACAGTATTCATACGTCGAGTATAGAGCGCTCCGGTTTCCCCGAGGAGGATGATGACCTGGAGACTGTGGATGATTTGTTTGGGGTGAGCGTGGACTTGGCGGATGAGGTGGCGAGCACGTCGACGGTGTACCAACCGGTGCAGCCCTTGAGCCACGACCACAGCGTATCATTCGTCCCGCTGCACAGCACAAGGAACTCCATGGACTTGCACATCCTCCAAGTGCTCCACCACGGGTGTACGGCACTGCACGTGGATGGGGATGGGCGGGCGGCATTCGTGTGGATCAAGTTGGAGCGGTCCTGCGGTACGATTACCTGGAGCAAGCCCGTCTGGAGCTCCCTGCGCTTCTCCCATGCCCAACCCGACTTTTTGCTCAGTGTGGACCCTGAGCTCATTCCAGTCCTCCCTGGCCTCGTCCTCAAGTATGGAGGCAGCTATGGCAGTAGCGGGAGCGGGGCGGGCTCGGCCAGTGCCGTCGGTTTTGGCGGCGTCCCTGACGTGGCGGGGATCGGGCTGGAGGAGGGGTACATTGACCTCGGTGGGGTGAAAGAAGTGGAGCCTGGCTGCCGGGAGGTGGATGTGACGCCGGCATTGAAACGGTAGGGAGGAGTAGTGACCGGTATTTTTGTTCAAGTGCTCTTGACATGACTGAGTGAGAGTGTTGGTGATTATGATCCCTTTAAATAGTTTCGCCATGGAGTCCTGGACAGTGAGCGAGACTTGCATCTCCCTCGTCTTCGGCACCGTACTCAGTGATAATAGGAGCACTGTCTTTGTCTTTCCTCCCCGACTGGCAGCGACGTGGTTGAACGGTAAGCTCGCTTGTTGTCCAACTTGAGGAAATTCTCAGCTATAGATTTTTGGTTTCACTCTCGAGCTCGTTCTTTCTTACGGTAGGCTTGCGAGCAGTGGTGAAATCACTGAGGAGGGTCATCGGAAAGCCGGATCGGCGATTATTGTGGCTGAAGGAGCAGTATTTACAACTTTACTACGAGGATGGTAGGTGCCTCGCACCCACCATGGCTGACGCAATAAGGGTAATACACATAAGTTTTACTAACATTGTCTTCAGCTGGTGGTGGTCAGCCTGGACCAATGCTCGTCATTTCCATCTGTTCCGCATTAGGTCTTTGGTGGTCGGCGGTGGTCGTCCACTGCATCACAGGGGAACATGTCGGATACACCGCCATTCCGGAGAACTGCATCCGTCAAGTTCCGGAAGAAGCGCTCCTTGGCAAACATACATATGATCAAGGTTGGTGATAGGGCTAAGCGGCCCAAAATATTTTGAACCTATGAATTCAATTTCAAGTCTGGGATGGGCATTGATATCAGTAGTAGATTCAGAGATGAAGAGCCAATTTGAAAATCGGCGCCCGTTTTCTTTTCGTTACAGGAATCCTTCATCAAAGGCGTTGACCATGGAGCGGGAGACGTGCTCCATCGGCCTCCCAGCCCGGCAACCCGACCGAAAACGGAGATGGGGGAAGGCTCGAGCCCATCCACACCCCCTCACCCTCACCCACAGTCCATAACCCGAATCAAGAGTGCCATGTCCATGATTCCTAGCCCCATCATGGAGGGTTCACCCTCACCGCAAGCTCGCGTCTCCGCGCTCACTCACGAGACTCGGCTAACCTTTCCTAATTTCGTTGCTCTCTTTCAAGCATTCAGGTGAGGGGATTTGGGGCGAGGCACATCACCATAGAGCTTAGCATATCAATGATGATCATGGTGATGAGGAATTTGGAGTGAGAGTCGTGGGAGCAGAACCTGTAGACCCTCCAAGTAAAGAGATGTGTACTTATCATATCAATCTTAATTTGTCTTGTGTTACAGCCTGCGATCGCGCAAGGATATCCGGGATCTCTTTGACTCCATTGCCACACTGCGGTCAGATGGGGCGACGGAGTCATCACAACCCGACTCTCCCGAGCGGAGTCACTCCTCGTCCGCCTCAGGTAGTTGAATTTTTTTTTACCCTGGTCCGGGGACTTCCTTGGATTCTTGAGCTGATGGTATATATGATGGGTGTGAAAATGCAAAGGGACTACGCCGAGACATGTGCTGAAACCTGGGACTGCAACTCCGGCAGCGGCATGTGGTACGAAACCCGAGAGCAAATTCATTTACGACGCCATAGCCAGTGCCAGTATCGTACAGAATGGAGCAGGGGTGGAGACTTCGCGGAGTCGTGTGCTCACCCTGTCTGCCTTTTCCAACTTTCTCAAGACTCAGCAGGGGGAGAGGAAGCCTGAGTCTGAAGTGAAATCCATAGTTGAGGTATGATTTTCTTTACGGAGTACAGCGTGGGCGGGTAGGTCAAAGTGTCACCTTTGCTTGGCGTTTCTGTCAAATTAAATATTTTTCTTCGCCCTCCCCCTCCCCCCTTCAATCTCACAGAGATTCGAGCCGGACGTCACCCTAAGATCTCAGCACTGCATGTCCTTTGAGGGTTTCGCCCGCTACATGGTCTCCGGTAATAACTTGGCTTTTGTGAGCGAGCGGATACTGCCGGAGGAATCGGAGTTGGACCATCCATTTGCTCACTACTACATAGCCGCCTCTCACAACACATACCTCACGGGGCATCAGCTGAAGGGAGAGTCATCCGTGGAACTCTACAGTCAGGTTAATCATTGCTGGATATATGGTATTGTGTGACTGAATTGCCCCTTGCACGACCATGGCTCATATTCACCATGTATGTTTTCAGGTGCTCCTAACGGGCTGCCGATGCGTCGAGTTGGACTGCTGGGATGGGGATGATGGAGATCCAGTGATTTATCACGGGCACACATTCACCACGAAAATTCCCTTCCGTCAAGTGGTGGATGCCATCAATAAGAGTGCATTTCTGGCATCCTCCTACCCGGTGATTCTATCGATCGAAAATCATTGTTCCCTTCAGCAGCAAGCCAGGATGGCCATGATATTTCAGACGGTATTCGGGGAGAAGCTCGTGACTCGCTTCATGTTTGAGGCGGACTTTACGGATGACCCCTGCCTCCCGTCCCCCGCTCAGTTGAAAAACCGGATTCTGATCAAGAATAAAAAACTCCATGCTGAAATAATTCCAAACCCTGCCGTTCATTCCGTATCCTCCGTCGCTCAAGCATCCACGAACCCCCCTTCCCGCAACAGATCAGGCAGTCGTCCGCAATCCGGGAGGACCAATAGCATCGTCAGTAATGTTAGTGGAGGCTCCATCAATGATGAATATTCGGATGATGATGTGGAATCCGACTATGAAGATGAGATCCCTGATGGTGAGTAGTGTACGAATAATGGATACACTCAGTTTTACTAATGGACTTTTTGAAAATTTTTGGTGCATCACATTTATCAAATTTGTAACTTATTGCAGAGCGACTGGTCGTGTCACGGCAAGCATCCGAACAAGCCTTGCCAGTCACCCCGCGAACAGACTCCTTGACGAGTCAGGAGTCCTCGCTCAAGAGTGCCAATGCGAAGCGCATTACGATAGTTCAAGGTGGTTCAAATGCCCCGGTCGTGTCCAGTCAGTACCAAACCGAGAAGGGGGATTGGATCGTGGAACTGGAGGATGCCGTGCCAAAAACCAAGAAGCAGAGCAGCCAAATCGCCCGCGAGCTTTCGGATCTCGTCATCTACATTCAGGCCATCAAGTTCCGTGGACTGAGTACCCTAAGCCCCAGCAGTTCCGTTCGCAACAAGGTTTTGCAGAAGAAGATCATACTACCGCCGGGGAATCCGCCCACGAGCCTCCCCGTCACACCGACATCATCCAGTATCTCCGCATCCAACTCGGAACATCACCCCAGGCGGGTAATCAGCAACCATCCAGTGTACCAATGCTGTTCCATCAATGAGAATGCCGCGAAGAAGCTCTGCCGCAAACAACCGCTCCAAGTCCTGGCTCATACGGAAACTCAGCTTATCCGAGCTTACCCTGCGGGCATGCGCATTGATTCATCCAACTTCAATCCGCTCATCTTTTGGAGTTTTGGCTTCCAGATGGTGGCTCTCAACTACCAAACGGAAGATGCCGCTCTTCACATGAACGCCGCCATGTTTGAGCAAAATGGGCGGTGTGGGTATGTACTGAAACCGGCCGTGATGTGGGAGCGGAATCATGTGATGTACCGACGGTTCAATCCACTCGAAAAGGAATTTGATGGCCTCCACACAGTTCACCTTCACCTCACAATAGTTTCGGGTCAGTTTCTCTCGCCGTCAAACTATCAGGCCAGTCCGCAGGTGGAGGTGGAGGTGATAGGGATTCCAGCAGACTGTGCCAAGCAGAAGACTCGAATGATCCCGCGGAACGCTCTCAATCCAATGTGGAATGAGACGCTGAGCTTTACGATCCAGTTCCGTGATTTAGCCTTCCTCCGTTTCACCGTCGTCGATGGGGCGAGCGGGGGTGGGGGGAGCGGGCACACGATATCACAGAGGGTGATCCCACTCAAGGGTGTTCGGCCCGGCTACCGTCACCTCAGACTGAGAAATGTTCACAACCAACCCCTCCCAGTATCCACGCTATTTGTCCATTCGAGACTGGAGGAGGAGGGAGAGGAAGTGGGCGTTCAGAACGGTCATAAGAGTCTCTCCAAGGATGACTCCTTTCAGCTGAGCAATCCCCTGAGTGAAGGTATGTGAGAAAATAATAATTATAATCACGAAATATTTCCGCATAGTCCTGATTTGCCTAGGTCTATTTCACTTGAGCCTACACACTTTGTGCTTGTAGGTTCGCCGTTGATGGGACAAACGCCAGTCAAGTCCTCAGTACCACTCAAACGGCGCATGTTTTTCCTAGTTGTCCACGGTGTGGTCCTGGACGAGCCTTACACGATCTTAAAGGTTACGCAAGATACTACGGCAGCGGAGGTGATAAACAGTGCGCTACAAAAGAGTGGCAGGGCGGCAGAGTCTGCGCGGGAATACGTCCTTATTGAAGAAGTGGCCAGGGGTTGGGACGCCAAGGACAAGGATCTTCCACCAACACAGAGGGTCCTAGACCCCTTAGAAAAGCCACTTCAGGCCCAGTCGCAGTGGAAAGGGGATGGGAAATTTATTTTGAAGAAAACAGGGAACGATCCAAGTAGTAGAGCATGGCTGTCATCAATATCCTCGCGCGGAAGTCGCTTCGCAGGCGAGGGGAGTCGAGGTGATAAAGGGAGCCGAGATTCGGATGAGCTGAAACAATGGGGTTCCGATGACAATTTCCTAGTGTGTGTGCATAACGTGTCGCCAGAGATCCCCTACGCCATTCTTAAGGTAAGTCCTGCAGGAACAATTGTACTACTACTTCATCTTGTCATTCACCGTGAAGAAGTTCGCCGCTCAAGAGTTTGTGTTACTTTCAGGTCCCGGTCAAAAGTACCGCTCAAGATATCATCGCACAAGCTTTTGTGAAAGCGCGGAGGCTGGAGGATCCCTCCAAATTTGTCCTTGTGGAAGAACTTGAACCAATGGTGCCATCAACTTCAGGAGTTGGATCATCAGAATCCGCCGGATCATTCCGTAAGAAATCTACAGTGAAGAGCAGCAATCGCGTCCTGGACGACAATGAGAATATCTATGAAGTCCAGCTGAAGTGGAATACAGTCGGAAGGTAACATTGGGATATGATTTAGGATTCAGTTCAGCTCACTTTCCCGTCTTTCGTGTCTCATGAGGACTATTTATGAAATTTTCAGATTCGTGCTGCGAGAGCGGAAGCAGGCATATTCAATGTTTGGTGGAACACCCAGCTCAAGCCACAGTACTCCGCATTCCAGCTCGTCTGAAAAGGGAAAACAACAGCGAGGCATCCGTGCATCCACTCTGGCCCGCCTCACCAAGCTCAAGCTGAGTCGGAATGGGAATCCGAAACATCGGGAGAAGGCCCGCCAGTATTTGACGGAGAGGCATGCACTGAGTCTTCATGAGTCGTCGGGTCAAATGACCCGACCGACGAAAACGCGACCGAGGCGGACGGCCCACTCCGAGGGTGAGACACTTTCAGATGATGAACAAACTGATGCAGACTTCAAGGCCACTGTCGCACGTCTCAAGAAAGTCTCGCTCCGCAAGTTTCGTATGTGGAAGTCCTGAAGTGATAAAACTCCGACGTGACCCTTCTCTATGTTGTTGACCTTGCATATTATATCAACAATTTAAATAAGTAGTACGTATTGGCACAAATGGTTTATGCGCCGGGTTATTATTATAAGTTAGTACGAACAGTTAACGTTATTATAATTGTACCTCCATAAACTCGTTTCTATTTGAATCAGGATGATGAACGCTGAGTCAGGTGGTAGTAGTTACATGGGAATTCGCACATATCGTGAGGAACAGATACCACTGAGCATCTTGACAGTACATGAAAAATGCTGTGCATATAATAATGTATATAACAGTTCAGCCGTTGAGTTGTTTTCCTTTCCATACTCAAAGGTAATTTTAGTGATCATTTAGTGCACTGAATCTGTGTATTATTGACTGGAGGATTTGATACAGATGCGAGCTAGGATGGGCATACCTCTGTACCATCATCATCATCATCGTCATCATCATTTATTCTTACTGATTAATAGTATTAATCCTTAATAGTCATCATATCTTGGGCGCTAGCTCTCTGTTGTGATGGCTCCGATATTATTGTAACCCGTACGATTAGTAGGATCTAAAAATCAATATTAAGTCTTGTTGAAGGTTCATCACCTGGAGCAGGACAAGGTGTATCTGATCTACAAAATCTGTGATATGGTACGTGAGTATTCAATTTATTATCAGCAATCATCCTTAATTAAGGAATTCTTTCACTAAACAGGCATATAATAGCTATCGTTAGATCAGATATCCATGATTGTTGTGCACCCCGCTGAAGGAAGGCGCTTCACAACCCTGTAATATGACCATATATACAATGGTAATAACACTAATTATTCTAATAGTGAAAATAACAATAATAATAATAATTGTTATTATTATATTAATAAGACGAGGATGGAATTTCCCTGCGAATGGACCGAAATTGTAAGCCAGTGCCCTATTCCTAGTCCCTTACCTCATAGCTCACAACACTTCAGAGTCTATATTTTTCCCTACCAAAATGTTCGTTGGAAGGAAATCTATAATTCCCTTCATCATTTCACGTTACCACGACTGCTGCTGTCTATATATAGCCTTGCGTGCCAAGCTATTACCAGGCAAAAGCTAAAGTTACATACACACACTCCTCCAAGTCAATGTGCACCAGCCGTTTCAGCACGTTGAATATACGTTGTATTTCCGCGGTGCGTTATGCAAGTTGACCAACGGGCTCTGCGCAAAAGGCCTATTTTGAATTTATAATCTGTACTGTGTAATTTATCATTTATCAATCATAACTTGTGCGCGGCTACCCCATTCGGCAGTGCTCTCGGCATTTTGTTCGGAGGGTCTCTGCAGCCGTACTTATATGCATAGGTATAGTCTTGACCTCGACAGTATTATAAGTAGAGCGCCTGCAGTAGGCAGCTAGTACACTTTACTTAATTTTCTATGCAGCACGGAAATTATGGATAAAAGTTGTTGATATAGAATTTAAAAAAATGAATAAAATGAAACGTGCCGTGTTGGCCATACTACTGGGTTTCACGTATAAGGGCACGTGGCTAATATTTCGCCGTGAAATGACCTATGGATAATATGTACAAGTTTTCGTACTGCTCGTAAGCTGGTCTGAGACCATCTGTAAAAAAAATTCAATCAATTTAGGTACTTTTATATATATCCGTGACTATACATTTTGTGTACTTTTGAGCATGTGTACGTGTGATTAGTTTTTGTCATACTACCTTGGCTACAATGGATATAAATTTATTAGCTGTTGGGAATGTTTAACGGACGACCTTGTATAATGCTCACATCTCTATAATAGCATATTCTATCCTTTTGCACACATCCAATAAATGACCTCGGCCATAATTATTGTAAATTACCCGTATTCTCCATCACGCTCGAACTGCTGCAAGCCTATGAAGCCCTCATTTATATCAATATAAGTACAGTGGGCTGTCGAACATCAACTAAATCCATGTTTGGCCCAATTCAGAGACAACCCGGTTGGTCAGTATCAAGGAGTGTTTTTGGGTTCCAGGGAACTCATTAGACGATACTAATAGGCACAAAGTGTTTCGAGAAATGTATGGGAAATAGCAATTGCGATGGTAGGCAGGGAAACTGACACTAGCAAGCTGAAGCGACACCAGCGTGAGTAAATTTGAAGTGGAAACGTAAAGAAGTCTGGCATTTCAGAAGCTCAGACTGTAATTTACTCAAAAGAGATTTTATCTGTCTCTGAAGGCTTTCAGCGTTCGTCTTACCCTGTAGCCAAATGGAAAACGGTGGTTTACACTAGCTACCTGTTGTGCAACTAGGGAAGTTAGCACGGGTTGAACTTGCACGGTTTATGAATTTGATATGACTACTACTGAGACCCCAAGGTAGCTTTCGAGTATGATATTGTGAGATTTCTCTGCATGCGGTGGTGTGTTCGATTTCGGTATCTTATTTAAGATTGTTTATGGAGTTTAACTATATATACTATATTTTTAGTATTGAGTTCTGACTGTTGATTCGAACCGCTGAATGTCGGATAGATGATTTTTCTCTATAGGGCTTCTAGTACCGGGACTAGGCTAACTGAATTTTGAGAATTTATTGGTGAGTACACTAAAACAGTTGTTACTGAATGTGCTATGTGAATCAAGCTGAGTGTTGCTGGAGGCAATGGGATTTACCACCCCTAATTTAGATCTTGTTGTGAGTGGTGTCAAAACATCCTCTAAACTACCAGGAGTTACATTTGAAATGCAGCAGGTTGCACCACGGCCGTTGAATGGAAGACCGGGAGTACGACATTATGTTGATGAGGCCATTACTGTTCTGTGGGGTGCCGTACTAAAATGAACCATCCAGAAGAAATTGTTTTTGGGGTTTCAATATTATTACTCTTGTTACTATTATACTAATTATTATATGAAGTCGTTCGTGAAGTGGGCCTAACACTAATAATGAAGATAACACTGTCGATACCTGAAGCGAAAGTAATGTTAAGCAAGCTGTTGCTGTCGACGGTATGTAACTTCAAAAGTATGGTGATGATCAAATTAAAGAAATTTCAATAAAATGGAAACAAACGTTCACATATTTTTGCTGACTCTGGGTACATTTTTTCGGATAGCATTATGACATGCAGATAACCGGTACGGATTTGTAGTTTATTTTTCTATGCATCACCACGAGAGATTACTGGAAGAACCCCCGCTGGAGGTTCTTCCGGGAAACCGGAGAAGGGCCGAGGGGATCCCAAGGATCCTCTCGCTGGGGTTGCGTTGAACCCATGGGAGGTGTGGTCTCACGGGAGCAAGGAGGATGAAGGACCTCTCACGGTCGGGAGGAGGAGGACCCTTAGGATTTCCCCGCACGCCGACGGATTCACGCCAGCCCCGACCAGAGGATCCATAGGATCCACTGGGCCCTTCTGCGGCTTCCCTGAAGAACCTCCTCTGAAGGTTTTTACTCTGGATGTCAGGGAAGGACTGAACGGAGGTGGTGGCTGGAACCCGGACTTTTATAGCCTCGGGAGGATACCCATTGCATTATCTTTCTTGGCTACATATTTAGTTACATGCTTTAGATTTGAAGTGTGAGAGGGGTGGGCGGCCCATCCCCGGACCACTTTTTTTAGAATTTTATTGCGGTTTAACTCCTGATTCGGGTTTCGATGCCGAACGAAGACTTACACCCGCCGTGACATGCCGTCAGAAATCAACGAGTCATATTGTGGAGTTGATGCAAATACGACAATAAAATACAAATACGATTAAAATCTCACATCTCAACCTGTATCTTCGTATCGTATTTGGCGATGCGATGCGCAGCTCCACATTTTTTTGTGTAGCCCTATTACGGAAGGTGAGGACTTAAAGGACTTAAAGTACACGCATTGTAAATTTCATTTATCTCGTTAAGTTATGTATTGGTATAAATCGTTATAATATTTGCTTACCATGTACAGTATCAAGCAAAGTGCATTAACTGGCCAGCTTGGCGTGTGTACACACGTTGGGGACTTGAGAAAAATTGTCAGTATAAGTGAAGGGGCGCTTTCCCCTGTGGCTATGGGATGGTTTTGTAAACGAAGAGGTAGCACATCTTGAGGCAGACTACACGTACATAGTACGATCCAATACGTACGTTGCACAATATGAAACAAAATTTTTATTCTGCTCATCAACTGTCGCTGGTACGAAAACGTGTTTACAGTTCTATCAAGTTGACAGTGAAACACGTGGACTTGACTGAATTATTACCTGGGTGTAGGTAAGTACATTACACATGCCGATTGCACCGTCGACCTTGATAATTATTACTTTTGTGTCGCGGCTATGCAGGAATAAAATGCGCTTGTAGGGTGCAAATGAGGTGTACTGTAGCGATGCCACACTCAGTTACCACGGGGAGGTAATGGTACCTTAAGTCACGTCAGACACTCGAAAATTACTAATCAGATTTGTACGTAAGCACATAAGACTAGCGACGAAGTGCCAACGTTGCACTGAACTTTCGACCTTCGACACACCTAATATGGTGCATTTATAGCTTGTATGAGTAATCATAACGTTAGCTGAAACGGACGAGCTCAGTCATAAAGAATACACAACTCTTGACTTGATTTTATTCTGAAGCACATATCTACTCGGATGGCGTATATATTAAAACTGTAAGGCGAAAGTTCTAAAATGCGAGTAGTATAATTTTTATCTATACCGTTATGAAAACAAACGTGTATACATCTAAACTTAGTGACTCCATTTATACTCGTAACTTAGCTACACGGAATACTCGCAGTAGTGGTCATGCAGGATATTTGTTAGGATAAATATTCGTATTTTAAGCGGAATACTCTACACGTGCAATCTGGCGTATGACATTCTCATATGACAACATCACTGGAAATTCAACTCCCTGTCACGTTATAAATCTTTACGTGCTATACAATAATGCTATATAGCCATCGACATTGCGGAAAACAGGCTGTTCAAAAATAAGATGTGTATGAATGTATACACATACCAACTGTATTTCACCTTCTCAGTTTCTACATTCAGTGTCCCCTTGCTGAAGTGCAGCACACGGTGGGGTTTGCGTGAAAGTTTATGTGATTGAACAGCTTCAAGCATGAAATGCCTCTGAATATGATTACAAAAAATATAACAGCCTGTCACAGCGATTAAAAAAGTTGACAGCAAAGCCAAAAATTAGAAAATAAATTTCTACAGTTCTTCCTGTACATATGAAACTTTCACCACCTAAATTACTCCGATTCCTATACCAGTAGGCTGCTCTTATATAAAGGATAAAAGGTACTCATTCTTTCGTTCTTTCATTTTGAAAACTCACTTCTTCCTCACATTCCAGTCATTATAGATACTGTTACACAAGCAATATGACATGTTTCTCGACGCAACATAAAAATTAAGACGGGGTTAAGAGAAGACTGAGCAACAAAATACCTCTTCTCATTTTTGTTTCGGGTAATCAACTCTTGCGGCACGTACAAGTCATACAAGTGTTTTTCTGGACGACTGAAAAACTTGTGAGATTACATATGATTTCACACCAAATACTGAAATACTGTTTACTAAAGGAGACGAAAAATGGACACCCACTTCAGTTAACGGTATTCCTAGTTCACAACAAGGTGCAGACATTTCCGTTAGTACAGTTAAACCTCTTTTTTTAAAAACGTAAATTTTCCAGCTGGACATTAGGAATATATTCACAAATAAATGCGTATAAGTTAGCTGTCTTGCTCTGAATTACGTTCTCACAATTAAAATATAAAGAGCAATGATGAGACCCAACGAGGTTAATCTCCAGGAAGTTATGGACCAGTTCACACAGTGTAGATAAGTTATCTCAAAAACAAACAAGTATCTCAAAACCAGCGCCTCCATTTTCTTTGCCCACTCTTTGTCTCTAAATGTGAGAACGGTCTCCAGCATTTGTGAGTACTACATCTCCACATCAGACGAGGAAATCAGTTCATAATAATTAATATTAGAAAAGGAGTTTGGATTTGTATCTGATCCGTTACAATCAGTCCGTAATGTGTACAATAGTGATAATAACATAGGTGAGGAGTATCGTACAAGGGGTTTTAGAAAATCCAATAGAGTCTCTGCCCAAAGTGTGTCGTATAACTTACATTTATAAGTTATAATTTACACGTTTGCTTATGGCATACTATATAAACTACAATCGTAAATATATGCAATAAAACACGCTCTGTGCAAACACTAACGTCTTACAAAAATTATTTGACTTTAGCACCGCAGTTTCTATTGGACTAATACTTATAGTTATACTCTTTGTTCAAAGTCTTTAACTACACAAGGGAACAGAAAAGACGATTGATTAGTAACGATTGCAGCCTGCTCCTTCCTATCCACATTAACAACCTCCTGCAGTTAAAAAAAATTATACTTCGTCTCTCACAAACCTGTCCCTGCTGGTAATATTCAGAAAATAAAAATACGACTGGCGGCATTACACTAGCTTATACGGGTTAGTCATCAAGGTATCCTCTAATTATGTCACGTCCGTTTCCCACGATTCTGGCCAAGCTCCTAAACGGACTGTTTTAGGGGATCGCCCTATCGGTATTCCTCAATGGATTTCATAAAAAAGACGTTTCAAGTCAATTCACTCGGCCGAGATATACCTCTTGAGATTCTTCAGGCTACGAGATTCGGCCGACACTGGGAAGAGTATTCAGTTGCTGAATTTTGCAATTCAATGCTTTCTTCTTCGCTTGCAGTCCGGAGAGCTGATCCAAGAGCTGTGTTGATATTCGATTTAAGATTGTATTCTCATTCTTAAGATCCGCCACCTCTTGTTTTAATTGCACCTTCGTCGTCTTAGAGTTGATCATTTGACCCGGTACAGCTGGTGGTTCATGAATGGTCGCAGCTGCAGGTGGCTGGGGTTTCCGGTAAACAGAGAAAGCTCCTCCTTGATGAGAGGGTGATAAAAAATTCCTTGCTGGCACTTCAGGTCCAATCAAATTACTAGACTGAATATGGGAATCTGTTGATATGGCTGTGGAAATAATCATTTCTATAGTTAAATAGCAATCTAAACCACCCATTTTTGCCACAAAATTATTTGAAAATCATACGAATCCGTAAAATGCACTTACTTAACCGATTGAGATCCAATGAGGAGCTTCGCACGTGAGTTTTCCGTCGAGGGGGCTATACAGCGCAATTAAAGGGACATTTGTCATGACTATGTGTACAGTGTACAGAAAAAAGCGAAAGCAGTCTGCATGCACATACCGGTGGAGGAGCAATGGTGCCAGACGAGACCTTCGGATGATGTCCTGACAGCTTTGGCCTCTGAATAGCTTTTAGTTGCAACTGATGATGCCCTTTATTAGCACTTGAACTTCCACTATTACTTAAAAATAGCTTGTCCTCTGGAGTTGCCAATCTTACAGGCACAGGAGCCACGAGGCCACTTGTATCACACGTGGACGAAAAATTTACAGGCTCATTTTCAAATGTTGTCCAGTCTACAATAATAAAAGCAATAAATACCATGTCAAGACGCCATTACTCTCACACAATAAATTACACATGTACTCTCTCACGGTCACCTTTGCTAGACTTCTTTGATTGTTGTCTATCGGATGATAGTTGCCCTGGCGGCTGAGGCGCGGAAGAGACCGATGCTGAAATGACATTACTCCTCGTTGGCGGTGTCATTAGCTGCCCTCCAGAAGGATTTACATGTGACTCGCTCGTATTCCCACTAGGTAAACTGTTCGAATTGGAACTAACGGCGTCAGACGTGTGTGACCGAGTATAGAAATGAGAAGGAATGTATAAACCATGTCTCCTCAACACAACAAGATGCATTGCAGTTTTGAACTCAGATAGATCCAAGCAGCCGTCCCTAGTAACATCCGCCAGTTGCCATATTTCTCGAAGTTCCGTATGCGGCAGCTTACTTTTTTCAAAAAATCCTTTAGCGATTCCTCCACTCACCTAAAATGTAAAAGATAGATTCTTAAAATGCCCGTGAGTACGTCACACATGAATACACTGAAAAATTTCTCTTACTAATCCACTGAGATCGGGTTGAAGCAGAAGAAATTGTTCAGTGTAGTATTTCTCCTGCTCAAGGCTCATTTCCCAGTAGTTGTCCAGCGAGCACTGCCGAAGTCGAGAAGTGACGTGCTCCTCTGTAGTTTCTCCATCTGAAATCGTCGCTTCAGCGGAGGACGACGACCGTGAGAGGGAGGATTTGGATGAATTCTCAACATGTTCAGAATCTATAGGGACAGCACAAAAAAATTAAATCATTTCCTTGTAAACCTCATCGGGATTGTACCACTCTTTAGAAGGTCAAGTCTACTTGTAGAACTCCAGAATTAGAGCGATACGTCTTCGCGATATACATTCAACACAAGTTACGAAGCAGGCTGATTCCAAATCAGGAAACAATAAACTCGAGACTAACCAGAATTTTCCGAGTCGTCTTCCGTTTGCAAAAGATGACAACTTTCCTCGTCATTACTGGCAACATCGTACACTCCAGAAATGCCTTCCTTGACCAGGATGGATTCAGGGGCGTCGCAACCATCATCTTCTGTTTCAACTTCCTCTTGACTTGAAGAGTAGTTAAGTGGTTCGACTGAAATCATACACAAGTCCCATTTCCTCTTAGAAAACTAATTCATACTGGAGATCTAATTCGGTTACAATAAACTATTACAATAATTTCAATTCTGCTATTGAGCGATAAAATTAGCAGTATTAGTACCTGGTTTAATATTTCTTTCAGAATCTGAATTAAGTTCTATTAAGTCAGGACTTTTAAAAGCCGAGGTATTTGGCGTTTGGTGCCAGTATCCATCTGAATGAAACAAAATTTAGATTGTGTACTCAAGTTTACACTCTCTTATGCCCATCAGAAACTCTTTTTAGCATTGAACATATTCTATCAACACACAGACTACAACCACAAAAATTTTGGTAGGTGAAACGGCAAAAACTGTTATGTGAATTGCAGTACAAAGTCAGACCTCCAGTAAAATCTGCCACTTTTTTGCTGCACACGTAGTCGTACCGCAAATAATGTTTTGTTTTGTCAAATTAATTTAATTTTGGTAGGACTTCGGAGCAGCATTGTCAAATGTATTCACTAAATAAAAAAATACACATAACAGTTTCTGGAGCATCAGATACAGATTCGGAATATTACGAGGCGACCAAATTCCACACAGCAGCAAACCCAAAACCCGAACAAGTATAGCTCACTGAGCACAGCTCTACTTACCTGACTGCTGAACATGCATGAATTTCGAAAGGGGTGCTTCCATCTTTCAGAGTAATTCGTGAATGCCTAAGATTTTTTTCCAAAAAATCTGAAACGATGCAAAAACTACAATGAAAATCACAAACTGAATTTGACTGTCAACCTCATCCAGCCTGCAGATGACATTAGTCACAACTTCAAACTATTTATTTAATTGTCTTCAGAAATAAAACTTCATACGAAAATTTGTTCGTGAAGTGAACATTTTGTGAAATTCTAAATAGAAGCATTTAATCGAAGCGAAAAATTCCAAACATCACCATCACATGAGTAAATAATTTTTTCGGATGATGTACATGTAAATGCTCACATAATACGGGCCTTGAGTTAACTCCTTAGATTTTCCAGAGTTAAATGTTGCAAAGGCCCCAATCCGTTTTTTTTCTTCTTCCAGATGCGCTTTTTCCGAGCCCAACGGGTTGACGGCCAGACGGTCGTTTGCTTTCAATCAATTATATTCTTGTTAAAGAGCATTCTCTCGCTGTGACATCCTTTTCCGATGATCACAGAAAACGAGACACATTCTTTTTGAAGTGGCCGGACACTACTTCACTTCATCACACCTTCTCAACATATGTATATATATATTTATCCGTCAAAAGTCCTTACAGAGCGTTCAATACTCGTTCGTAATCAATATGTAAACAGATTTACTCCACAACGCGCAGCGTATCTCTCACAAATGTTTAATCAGCAATAAAAATCTCCCCGCAACTGATGGATATTTATGTCACAATCGCTGTAGGAGGGAGTGGATCTGTGTGCTCATTTCATGCCGTCAGTGATGTGATGAGACGCTGAGTATAGAGTCCTCAGATAAATCCGTGGGTAATAAATTGGCAGTGGTAACTAATAGAAATCCATAGGATTCTATCAACATTCCCAATCACTTGGAAGAACTGAGAATACAACTAACTACTGCCGAATTCTTATGGGCACGTACTATTAATCGTAATGAGCACCAGCACCACGGCTGTCGCACACTCTCCAACTGGTACACATATGTTTCTTACAGAAGATCAAACAACTGCATTCAACTCCCTACACGACGAATAATGTGTCGTATACACGAACATAATTTTCCATCATTCCGCGAAATACTGTTATTAAATAATTTCGGAAAATCCACATAATAATAACATACACAAATCTCATAAATCGGAGAGGGCATTAGTCATTCTGGTGGGACATTCACTTTGGGTCTTTAATCTCGGTGATAATACCGTGTCTTGTTGTTTTACTTACATGCCCTGAGCATAGACTCACTTGAGTCACTTAAGTGTCCAAACGAGGGCATGTATCAGGGAGGAATAGTAAAAGACAGATCATGACCAATTAACTCTTTCACTTGATCGATTTGTTCAACACACACAGAGCATGTTACACTGCTTCGTTTATTAATACTGGTTAGGACTCGATTCGGACACTCCTACCACTTGATGCTGTCTTGAATGGAATTCCGATCCAGGATATAACACTATTGCAATTCCTGACCTTCTACACAAGGCAGTTGGTTTCGACAACACATTTGTATTCACTGGTACTACGAGTGAGTGAGAGGAATTATTATTGGTTGCAACGACATCATTTCACGTTACGACAATGAGAACGTTAGTCCGATCCACATAAAATATATGCACGTTGAGGATGATATCACATGTAACTATAAGAAGGGATTGATGAGCTCCAAATCTTTTCCTTTTGAGTGTCCATTATAAGCTCAATTTCCGCTTCTCTGATCTTCATTAATGGTCCAACAAGCTACGATGCCACTGGAGCAAGTAACACACTGGCGAAGTCTACACTTACGTACCTGAAAGAAACAATTGCCACCGACAGCAGGTTGAGAATCTCCCTACTAGGCCTAAACAACGAGGATGGACTCCACCAGCCACAAAAGATGTGAGAGCAGCAGACCTACCGGAGTTTAACTTTTACACAGTCGACGGCAGAAGGCCTTGCTTGCAACCGTGCCACTCATCAGACGCGATGTCTATACATGCGTTTAAGTTGTATATGAGCCGGAATCTGCGCTGCTCCGTGTGCATAAAAATTGGTTCTCACAAAACTTTCAGACAGTGCAACCGTAACGTTCTAAACTCGCTGTTCCATTATTATTTGGTTTGCCGTTCTGATGTGATTCTACAGATTTTATTAAATTATTTTCGAAAAATAAGCTACTATCGGAATGCGGGCACATCACAAAGCTCAATGACAAAAAATACAAAAGTATATATGATCAATCTTGCTTCTTTTCGTAATTGTCCTGGTCGCGGTAGGCGCGGTAGGCATACGCACCAATGATGACCCAAGTTGTGAACACAGCTGACACTACGGGTAGGAGTATGTCTAATGGAAAACTAGATTCCTTGGCATATTTTTCTACCACATCCTTCGCACCGAAATATGCTCCAAACGGTAGCGTGAACATTAGGACTGAGAAGAGAAAAAGCTCTCCCAGGATTCCGGATTGAGATCTCGACATGGTCGTGACCTGTTCGAATTATAAAGACATTTTGTAAGTATAAAATATCATTCATAGAAGCATCATCATGATTCAGATACAATGACAGCAAAACTAACAGTCATAGTCGAGTGTACCACCTTTGAAATTAAATCCTTACGTCTTTAATTTGAATCTAGACTAGATTCAAATTAACGACGTAAGGATTTTAAGTAAAATTACGAGTAAGTTATTTTACAAAACAAAAATAGTGATTAGAGGTTGTAATTTAGTATCCGATCTCCACCTCAACATATTTAGAACTTTTTAATTGCACTTGGACATACTCTTGATGCTCAGCCGGTATAAGCCGCCTCCTCCTCATCTCTCCCTCTCTCTCTCTCTCCTCTCACACAAATCCCAACTGAAATTTATAAAATTTCTGGGGAATTGGTGGGAGGGAATCAAAAAGTAAGGGATCCCATTACTCACCTGAGATGAATGAAGGCTGATGCCACTTCACAGTTAAGGTTTGGAATCTAATTCACCACTTTACAGGTGAAAACTGTCAGTTTTTTGCAGAGCGGTTCAAACGCATAGCAAGAGGCTTATGTACTCTAGCGATGGGACCTGCAGCACCCCCTCTTACACGCAAACTTCACCCACTAGTAACAGCGATAATTAGCAGGTTCCTAATGCGCCCAGCAGATGGCGCTCGTGGCTGTATCCAGGCACCCGTAGCTCTTCCACTTTACCTCCTCCGTTCATCAAGCTCAGCTTGTCTCACCACAGCAGATGGCTGCCGAGCAGATTTTGTCCAGTGTGGTCCACTGGATAGTGGATAATAATACCAAAATAACAATTAGCAAAATTTCAGTTTTAGTGCAAGACAATTTAGCGTACAAATGCAAGAAAACTAATGTTTCCCATGAGGCCACCGAAAAAGCTAAGCCTAAGCTGAAAAAAGGTTACGCCGGGAGAACCCCGCAGCATCTGCATATACAAAACATCAAACGGTCATCCAGTTTGCGTCTCTCATGAGCGGAATGGGTGGAGTGAAGTCCGAGAAACAAGTGGTTCCTTAAAATATTCCTCCTGGATCGACCACCTACGTCCTCCAATACCAATACCCCGTCCCGTCCTATTTCCGTGAGGCGTAGCGTAATTAATAAGCAATTATAACAGGTGTTGCCCGGGAAATAAATCGATAAAGAAATGTCATTCATGTTTGATGACGACGACAGTTTGGGCGAGCTGAATAAGATATGCATACGTCAAGCTGAACCAGAGTACCGGGATGGATACAGATGGCTGATGGCTGCATGTTTCTAACGACATTTCAGTGTTTCTATTCTTCCAGTCCGCCCGGGAAAATGGAGCATTGGGAGCGTAGGACATTTAACGACAGCAAGAACGCAATTCGTTGACGAATGACGAATCACTTCATGTGTCGCAGCAGACAGGTTGGCTATTCGGGTGACCCATTATACCATAATATTGTATCGGTTTCCAATCTCATACGTTATGCACATGTAGTACGCATACATACTTACATGTATCTTTGTTCACATTTGTGACATCAAAATCCATAAAAATTCCGATTCTACAAGCCCTCTACGGATGTTCAACATCCGAAACGCTGAATCTACGGTCATTGTGCCTACATGATCATAGGCTCATCGTATTAAGTAATTCCGAAGGCATGCGTTCACGCCCTGCCACATGCCGCACGTTGCCCCTCGGAAGGATTAACGCACAATCAGCTTTGGCAGGACATTTACACTTCACCTAAAATACTCCTCATTTTCATTTCCAATCTAACAATAGAGAAATATCGATCGTTATACACGAAATAACTCGGCTTTACTTGTGGTTACTCTATATACTCATCCTGCCTTATTCACTACTGTAGGAGAAAAAGTAAATTACTTTCTTATGTACACTAACTCAATTAAGTAATGGCCATATTTCTCCAAAAGTATGCATTATAGATCGAATTTAATAGTAATAGAGAAACGTCAAAGATTAAGTAGAGTGGAGGACTGGATCGAGCACTATATTATTCCGTCGGTTTAGGATGTACACGGACTTGTCCCCACAGCCGGTACTTCCTCTTCTCCTGGTGCTTCTGCTGAGCCAGCAATGTGGAGTCTTGCAGTTATGCCCCCCTCTTTAACCTACATGAGAGCCGGAGAAAAAGCGAAGAAGCGCATGGACGGGGAAAATCGATCCTTCAGTCAGTCTGCTTCCACTTTGGTTAGTTGCAGCGGCAGAGCTTAACGGACAGAAGGAACAAGAGAAAGAGTTGACAGTGAGGGCTACAGGAGGACATGGGCACTCCCCGAAATTATTTATATCTAAATGATGGAGCTGGACAGTAACGTTATTTATTTCGCTTCGGCAGCTTCAACAATAACTGTTTTAGTTGCCACCTACTTCTACTTTCGTGCCTCGGAATTTTGCCAGGTAAAACAAGATTTTTCTATACTTGATCTCATTCGTATACCGCCGTATTCCCGGCTGATTGCCACCCTGCCAGAATCTCCCACCCGGCTGAGTACCGCTTGTAGTAACTGTCCGCAATTCAAACGTGGTTGGTGGGTGCAGACAAAAGATTTTTCCCTATTCCAATCCCTACAAGGTTTTGTTTCAGGCGTATTAAGCTGACTGACTGAGTACGATATGAATATAATACAGATTTTTTCAAACAAACTTCTATTTGGCTACTAATTCCGAATGTTTTCCGAGACCTTATGAGCGTGATATGACTTACTGGGGATAGCATATCCACTTACTCTTACTGATCCACTAGATGAATATATGAAAAAGTATATAAGACATCTTAAGTCCAATGAGATTTTAAGGTGTTGTTAATGAAGGTTGTTTTTGTGTTCAGGAACCCACGATTTGTACGAGTAACGGAAAATTGCGGAGATTTCTGGAAGCACACGTCCCATCGCTGTTTGAGAAGTACACTCCATCATGGCTGTTTTGGGAAGGTCGGCTCCAATCCATCATGGGCCTGGCCCTCCGCCTCCCCGTTTACACCAAGCTTCCGTATACGCGGGAGATATTTGAATTGTCAGATGGAGGGGAGTTGGGTCTGGACTACTTGGAACCTCCTGAGGAGCTGGCACCAAATGGTCGGAAAGGCCGCAAGAGAAGAGGGAACCGGAAGCTCCTAGTGCTCCTCCTCCCTGGCCTCACGTCAAGCTCGCAAACATCGTATGTCAAGTCGGTTGCCCTGGCCATCACACATGCGGGGGCGACGGTGGTAGTGCTCAATAATCGTGGCCTGGGTGGGGTACCCCTCAAGACCCCGCGCACCTATTGTGCGTCAAAGCCTGATGATGCGAGGGAAGTTATTGCTCATCTCAAGCGGAAGTTCCCGTCCACCAGGTTGATGGCCATAGGGACGTCCCTGGGCGGGATCCTGCTTTGTCAGTACATGATCAACCACCCTGTGGAGGCGAAGGAGACGTTGGTGGCGGCCCTCGTTATCAGCATCTGTTGGGACCCGATGTCCGGCACGACAAACCTTGAGAAACCCTTTGTGAACAAGTACATAATGAACTACAACTTGACGCAGAACCTTCGGTCACTGGCGGCAAAGTACCGGAAGATACTGGAGGAGCGCAACTGCTGGGACTTCAACAAGGTGCTCAAGTCGAGGACGCTGAGAGAGTTTGATGCTCACTTTACGGCGCCACAATTTGGCTACGAATCTGTGATGGACTACTACAAAGCAGCTAGTGTGAAGGAGAATGTGGGCAAGTTCCCTATTCCCGTCTTCGGCTTCAATGCTTACGACGACCCACTACAACCAGGAGATCGTAAGTTGATCTTGATGAGAGTTAATGGGAGATGAGATGATGGTTTTGTTTTTTATGTTCCTGGGTTTCTCATTCCGATATTGTTTACATATCCCGTGTCAATGCAGAGGCGGATCCAGGAATTTGCTAAGGGGGGGGGCGCTTGAACCCGAATGAATCAAAATCGCCAGCGTTCCGCGCGCGTTAGCGCGGAAATTTCAGCGCAAATATACGTTGAAAATAAAATTTGTAATTGAAAAAGATATTTACAAGCAAGTTCATGAGCACTCGTATCGTCAGATATTATGGTGGGGTGACGCGCTGTGCCCTGTAGTAAGTACTTCCTCGAAATTCAAAAGTGGAAGAGCCTGAAACACTTTATCATGTAATTTCTGGGGTAGACACCCCTAATTTGAGGACCGAAACTTGTTTTGCAGAATATTTCATTAGCTAAACCTGAATTTTCGTGCTTTGAATTTTAATATTGGTAATACTTATTAAATCAGTAACTGTAATTATTACAGCTACTGATGGATGGCCTGTCATCACTTTGCAGTCACTAATTCTTTCACGGAAGACTTGTAAAAATTTTAGCCTCTTGCAAGGGTTATTTTTCATATGCCAATGGCGTACTGCGCCGACACCTTAAAGAGCGCAAAGCTTATTAATACATCAGATGCGGAAACTCAGATTTTATCCGTCTAGAGGATCACAAAGTTTTGAGGTCAAATCATGCAAACGGGGGAGTTCGTGCGAACTGAAAAATCCCGTGTTAAACCCCATAAGAAAATCAGTCGTTTTCAATTTCGAAAAAATCCCAATTCAGTTGTTGTATGTACGTATTGTTTCACACTTTCTGAAAACTTCACATGGGTTCGGAGGCAAAAGTTTTGGTGCAGATTTTGGCCCCATTAAGCATGATGTTTGGTAGTGAGAACTCACTCCAAATCCAAAACTGGAAAATGCTTATGGGATTTAAGATGAGATTTTTCAGTTGGCACCCCTCCTTGTAACTATTGACTCCAAACTTTGTGACCCTCCAGAAGGGTCAAATTGGAGTTGCTACCTACTTTGTCAGACGTAATGTTTATGGGCATGCTCTGTGCGGCAGAAGGAGTCAGCGGCCAGCGCTGTATGCCAATGACATGTGAAGAATGACCCGTACAAGTAAATTTGTTGTTCAGACATTTTTTTCTCAAACTAACCGTGCAAAAAGAGTTTCAGACACAAGCATTAGTGAATGTAAGTATATAATGACTCTTCCTGTCTGTAAGACCAAAAGACCCCCTCTTGAGATTTCGCTTGAAGAAATTACTACTATCTAGTGACGACAAACTGACGGAAGGCAATCGTATAGCAAACTGCTTTGCCAACGCCTATTAGCAAAGCCGAAAAGAAAATTTTGAGAATTTTCGACAGAGTATTATGTTTTGGGTGCTAAATCTGGGATTTGTTGGAACCTAAGGGGGGGCTACAGCCCCCTCAGCCCCCCTGTATCCGCTCCTGCGTCAATATTTACTCATTTATCAACTTTTGAATTGAACTTGAATATTTCGGTCTCTACCTTCGCATTTTTTCCTCATAGATCTTCCACTTCAAGAGGCACAAAGTGAGGGCTCCAACCTGGCTATGATAGTAACACAAAAGGGGGGTCATTTGGGTTTCTTGGAAGCCACCTTTCCCCGACCATTCCATTATCTGGAGCGATTTGTGATTGATTTCGTGAGGGCCGTGAGACTACACAGCGAAGATCTCCGTTAAAAATCTCTCGTTTCTCTAAGATTTATCCCGCTCGGCAAATTAGAGGTGTACACGGTGAGCAGCAATAGCGTAACGTTTCAGCTGCACACACACACTTGTAGCATCCTGCAGCAAACTCATGTACTGTACTCAAATGGGGAAGGCTGAGTGACGAACCCGCACCTGCAGGTAAACTAATAGATTTGTAAATTTTAGAATGATTCCCATTACATTCTTGTGATAAGGGAAAATTAGAATCACCCCATGCCTGGTAGTCGTGCTTCTATAATTCCTCTGGAAGGAGACAGCCCGGTCTGAAGTGAAGCAATAAAAATAGTATAGTGTAGTACAATACCGGACGATACAGAAAACGCTTTTAATGGCCATCATAGATCTACGTATACTCAAGAGCACCGACGACGTAGGAGCGACAAGAATTAAGCCAGACTGGATATAGATGTTAGAGTTATTTATACTCTCGTAATTTCTCTAGAGTTGTTTGTACGTTGTATGAATTACTACTATATATACATATACATATATTCTTGTTTTGACGTGGATGTACTATAGTTTTAGAGCCCTGGTGGTTACATTTGTTAAAATTTTTATTAGCTCACGGCAAACAGCCGTTACGGTGGTCGGTCTAAAAATGCATAAAAGCTGCCTTCTATCCATGGAACGGATCATTATCTTTCGCAGCAAAGCAGTTTTCCAGAGCTGAGAGAGGGGATTGGGAAAGTTCTGTGGGATTATTGAAATATGGTCCCCGTTATTTAACCGCAAAACAGGTGGTCCCGCTACTTCTTGATGAAGTGAGCATATGATGCGAGCAAGCACTCCGGCATTAACGATTGCAGTGCGGGCAATGCCTTGGGTGGAAATGAACGCCGGGAAAGCAAGAGTCATGCTTTCCCAAAAGCATTTATGAATTAATGAGCAGTAAAAGAATAATGTATAATATAATAGCTATAAAAATGTACCGTGTCCAGCCTTGACATCACACTGTGTTAAAGACTATATGGCGAGGTTTTCTCGCTGTGTTGTTATTTGCCTCATAGTTTTAGATCAGAGGTGCTCTTCGTATTCCCGAGGATGACACGAAACAGCTTGAATCCTTAGTGTCAAGTGTCATGTGAAGGTAAATAAAAAAGTATACAATCAATAAAGTCGCATTTTTGAAAAAAAATACCATTTGAAGTTCCCTTGGCATTGGAGAGTTGTGGAGGACACGAATTTTCTTTATGAAATGCAAAAATGAGTGTGGATTGAATTTGATTCGCTAAGAAATAAATTGGTAACTGGCATTAGAAACTTTTTATCACTAACAACACCCACAATGAATACTGAAAGCAACTTTTATCTGCCTAGAGGATGCAGCAGGGTTTTCCCGATTGATTCCCATTAAAAGCTTCTCAATGATTTTTTGAATTTCATGCATTGTACAATTTAAATTCTAAAGTAGAGTGGGAAAATTTTCCTCTCTTTTTGACTTGAAAATTTATTTGCGAAGTAAGATTAGCGAATAAAATGGTTGTCAAAGCCAAACCATGCTTTCTTGGGGATTGCGTGGCGCGATTACACAAAATGGCCTCAGGATCTGGAGATGAGGAAGCTGTTCTTCAGTTTGGAACAGTTCTCCGTGCACCCAAACGCTACGGCAGAATTTTCAACGCTAATTCAGAACTTTCGGAAAAGGATATAATTTGGAATAAGCATCTCCTTCCAGTGTCACTTCCACCCTCGGTAAGTTGAAACTTACTTCAAATTCAGACATCTACATAGCAAGCCATTGGAGTATAACGGCATATTCCCCAATGCAGAATGGCGTATTTCTTCTCGAGCGGCCAGTGATGAAAGGATCTCTTATTAAACACAAAGGAAGAATTGGTGAAGTTGTTGACGTTGACACAAGGGCTACCGTTATGAGTGCAGATGGAAAGTGGATTATTTCAGCCGTACGTCCAGAGGAACTGACAGAAACTTCGGTAACAACAATAAGGAATAACTGAATTATACAAGACGTTTCAGTTTCACGCAATATTTTAACTTGGGTTTTTAAGGTTTTGTTAGGAACTCTTTATAAAGGAGTGGCGGTACTACTGGATAATCATTTGGGTGTCATCGAAAGTGTCACGCAGCAAATATCGTTTCGGTTGCCAGATGGAAACTCTGGTTACTTTTGCGTGGTGCAGGGTGAAAATCCTGTACAATTCGTACTTGGGGATCAATTAGTGTTAACTGAGGAGCAACTGCGCTCAACTATTTGGGACACTCATGGGTTCATTGCCCCTTCAGACTATGACTTTTCTGTTCCAGCTACAGTTTTCCGAGTTCAGGTACCAATTAAATGTATTGGATTTTGCTCTTCCTTCAGAAGAAATGTCTGCACAAAGTATAGTAACCTTATCTCATATTGTGAGGAAAATTCCAGTAATGAAATTGCAAATCTGAATGTGATCATGGTTAGATCAGATGGCCTAAAATCTGTTTTAATCTGATAATTTTGGACGAGGTTAGCTATTTATCTCAACCACGCTGAGTCTCAGGGAATTCATCTACTACGCTATCACGGAATAGCGAAGCAGCAGCACTGTGTCCA
The DNA here is from genome assembly GCA_009870155.1 of Pseudobourletiella spinata. Lineage (NCBI taxonomy): Eukaryota > Metazoa > Arthropoda > Collembola > Symphypleona > Bourletiellidae > Pseudobourletiella > Pseudobourletiella spinata. The sequence continues at coordinate 35,924 of WJFA01000149.1, read as the reverse complement.
GCCGAGAATCAGTCTCTTTGCAGGAAATACAAGGAGCGAGCATAACGCACCATATATGCAGAGAAATATCTGGCCAGATCTTGCATTGTGTATTGTGTGTATGACGTATGACCCTCTGACCTAGTGGAAAACAGATTCTAAAACCGAATATCTGAACTGATTAGAGCAAATCATATTTGCTCTGCATCTCATGTACTGTGGCTTACCATATACCGTTCCGAATCTTAGAAAGAACTTAGGAAGTGAGGCGGAAAGAAATACATAAATTAAAATAGACTTTGACACAATCGATGTAGGCCATTGCTGTACACATCTCTTGGGAGACTGATGTTCCCACGGACGAAGTAGTTACCCCAATGCCGCCATCTATGATTGAACCGGATACAATGAAGCGGTTGCAAATTTTCTGCAACCCTCAATATAGGATTCGGGAGCATCTAAACTCTCAGTTTGAGAATTCCCTGCTATTAGTCACCATTAGTCCGACACATAAAGTGGAACAATCTGGTAGCTGGCGTCTCAACTTTTTTAGTGAACTTGTGCTGGGGGATGGTGGTGGGATTACGAAGGTAAAATATTTTTTTATCCTTTGACTTCGATGTATGTAGCTATATAGCTACGGCGCTCAGTTTTGTAAACACAGACGCCCGTGATACCACTGGAGCAGCAGCAGCAGCGGAAGTTGATTGAAATTGGTGTGAAGATAGTTGTCAAGCCTCTCTTTTTACAATCATGGCTGCATATACAGTGGAGGGATGTAAGGAAGATGACTAACGTCATTATATGTTTTTGATATACTTTTCGATCATTTATACCTGTAGCAAGGTCCAGATAACACTGTGCTAAACTCTGTGGAAGTTGACGAAGTGATCGCCGGTCGCGAAGGTGCATTTGTGGCCAGAGAAAAATCAGACCATAATGAAACTTCTTATGGGATCGTTTATCATTGTACTCCCGAAGAAATTAGCCGGAGATCCGATAAAATAGTGAATGTGCTCTGGTTCGTTGATTTGAAAAATGATAGACTTGATCATGCAGTGCGGGTACTTCGTCTTCAACAAGAAGAAATTTCAGTCAAGGATCTGGTCATTCTTAAGGAAATGCAACATCTTATCAGCCCAGTTTCGATTATTATGCGTCGGAGAAAGGAGGATGACTTCATTGCTGGTCAACCTCTAGGTTTAACGTCCGATGGGCGGGTAGGTCAGTTGCAAAGGTATCTTCAGAAGTGAGGCAATTAATTTGTAATCTATGAATTTTCAGATTGAAATTATGGGATTTGATGGGAAGATCTACGTAAGGTGGCCGACGTTGTTGTCACCAGGTCTATCTCGAGTGAGAACGTCGCTTACCGCCGCAGAAGGTATATCGCAAGATGACATTAACATGGAGGATTTAGATTGGTATGACATTTATTTCGATGCCATGGCAGACTTGGAAGACGAAAGAAAATTTAATTGTACTAACCTCGTGGAGGCAGATTAAGGTTTTGCAGAATTTAATCGATAGCAATCTTTGAAAATAAATCCATACAGAGACGGTTAAAATTTACTCACCTCAACTACAATGGCTTTTCGCTGAACTAACGAAACGCCTAGTGTCCATAATATTCAAAGTCGATGTTTCACCGAAACAGGTTTTCCGAAACTAAACATCGGATTTCCCGTAAAGGATTTAATGCAAGACGGGGTCCACCCTTTGGTGTTTTCCCATATCACACGAACCAATTCAAATTCTTAAAGTATCTTACTTTAGACGTTAACATATTATATGAATCCCGAGTCAATCCGTCGTAGGCACACCTATTAAACCCACTAAGATATCATTGCATGATAAAATTGCGGAAGATTAACTGGGTCATGTTACTTTTTCTGAGGCCTTAAAAGCCCTAAAACTGTTCTGCAAGACTCAATTAGTTCAAATAGTTTACTTCGCGTTGGTCCCACGCAATCTGGTCAAACTGGGTCAGCTACTGTTTTTCCAGCAGATATGCTATACGATTTGCCATGTAAACTCATCAACTTAATGTGCCGGTAATCTACGGAAACCGGTATTTCACCTCGTATAGAAGCATTCACATTTTATAAATGTCTTCCACTCGGTACGCAACCGCAACTCACGACCACTACCAGTGAATAGAAGCGCTAACGCCGTTCACTTGTTGAAGTAGTATTTTGTGGGAATCAGTATGAGTATCAATGCGGAATCCATTTTAGCCATTAATACTATCATTGCAGCAGTTAATAGTTTCATTAATATAAAATTATTTACTTAAACAATCCGTGGTAGAAGAAAAACACTATCGTAGAAGTTGGCTAATTTTGCAACTTAGAAAACTGTACAAATTTAGACTGCGATAAAACACAATTGAAAGTCTTTCATGACGTAAGCACGACAACGTGAAACACTTGGAGATACAGTTTGATTTTTGGAAGTTTTTTTTAGCATGGAAACGTTACCTTGTGCTGTGCAATCTGTAATATAATATGTGGAAAGTGCTTCATTTGATGGAGTGGCGAGGAGAATGACCCTGAAATTTTTTTGAAATGGGATCACCAAAAGCTCTGGAGTCCATCAAATCTCTTGAACTTACTTCCTGGTTAAAAATCTGAAAATAGTGTTGAATGACCGCTATAAGCAAGTAGGCAACGGTTTTTATAGCTGATCAATATTGCTCTTCCCTCAAGACTGTATAATACGATATTTTACTGTTCTATAAACCAGTGGCCTTAGTCCCATGTTAAATTAAGACATTCGTCACATTTACAATCTATACAATGACACTAACATAAAGTGGATTGTACAGGGTGTCCCAAAACTATACGTCACATTTATTTTCACTCTAGAAGCCGAACGCCTAATCTGAGATCAACAATTTTGGTGACTTTGGAAACCCAAAGCTACTGTTTGGTTCCATGCTTGGCCGGATCGGCCTAGTGGTACCGGAGATATGGTGCATGGGTAAAATCACATGGTAATTTAACATTACCGTAAACGGGAAACATTTTGGCTTACTACTCCTAAACGCTGTGGTGCAGATGCATGTGTGACAGCGAGTTCGATAGATCTTTAGACGGCGTTTAAGGCCTATTGCATCACTTTTTTGTGCACCTGAACTCCAAAATCGACGGCATCGGATGTGTGGCCTAACCCCGGCAGCGTAGAAATGTTGTCAGTTAAAGACCGCTGGGAGCACTTTAGGAGGATGTAAAAGGGTAGAAATTTGTTATCGTGCATATTTGGTGAGCACCTCAATACCCCACAACACTGCACCAAGCATAAAGTTCAGCCGCAGTGCAAGCCTTACCCTAATCCTGTTCGATAGCCTCACCTCAAATGGCCTCATAGCTAATAACATCCATTTGCTGCACTCAAGGATCCCATGTGCACCAACACCGGCCCAAACATTTGGGATGTGAATGTAGAAACTCGTGAATCTTAGCAGGTACCACCTGGCCGTTGCCTACTAATGGCCAAAGTCTTGCTGGCACCAAGCTTTCGCTTTTTCAACCAGGCGACTATGGACAATTGTGACCCAAGCTTTACCGTACAAAACATGGGTGACATTGACTGATTAAATTTATTGGCGGCACAGGGGCTGCCATCATGAAACCCATTTTGAAACTCAGCTTGGTACACTTGGGACTGGTTGGTGCACATGGGACCCTTTCGTGCAGCAATTAGATGTCATTAGCAATGAGGCGTTTTATAGTCAATCGAACACAGGTTCAAACGCCTTCTGAGTTTTTACGCGATATTAGAACGTCGTGTACACTGTAGTTTTCAGCACTTTGAAACCTAGTAAATCGCCCAACGTTTATTGCACTTAACACAGGTTAAGCGATGTGTTTCTCGAGAAATCCAAAAGAAATTACAAATTTTTGGTCAAAAACGTGTTATTTTTATATAGGAAATGCATGAATTAGATTTGGCGTCAAAACATAAAAAAGCATAATCGAAAATAAGAAAAAACATAATTTCAAGTCCGAAAGAGCATAACTGATGCGCGAAGAAAATTATAAAACTTTGCGCCTTATATAATAGTAATCTATATGCATAATGTATTTGCGAGTGAAGGTACAATAATAATCCATTTACATCTTGCAAAAATTATCGAAAGCGCTATTCTTTCACCTCGGTGGCTCAAACTAATCTGACAGTCATACAAAAACCGGCGAGTGTTTGAAACTACAATATATTTTTGCTATATCATATTAGAATCATATTCATTTTTACGTAAATTAATGTCGTGTACTTCTAAGAAAATCTTCGCGGTAGGGCTGCAGTTCCTAGCAGAGGCACGATTCGTAAAAGAATTGTCCCCCATTAATATAATGGCTTTTTGATGCATTTCAATTGCTCTTGAACATAGTGCACGAGTACATAATTTACATTATATCAATGTACACATTATTCTTGACCTTGAAGACGCAGCTGAAGATTTTATCTCTGGTGATGGGGACATCAGGGCCTCTATGTGTTGGAAACCGTCATATTGAAATGAACAAACGTAATCCTTTACCTTTCCCAATTAGCCACTCCGCATGCACTAAGCATCTAATCCGCACACCCCTCCTTTAAATACTTTGACTTTTATTGCCAGCAGCGATGTCCATAAGATAACCCAATTTTCTCCTATCACGACAAAATGCAATGAATACATCATTACATTCTGTTCCACATTCAATTAGTTAAGACGGTCGTGTCGTGCCCTGCTTACGTCACCCCAGTAATATGCCAAATTACAAAGCAGCCATTGTGCTCAACTTCATCGTCTATGACAAGCCGTAAATAAATATTGCTTCGCTGGAAATTATTGCCTGAAACCTCTGTAAGTGTTGCCAGTCCAAAGTCCAGAATTGTTTCAAAGTGAATGAGTTCCACCATTAAATTGGTAATTTCCTATCATGTATATTTGGTTCATTCCCACAGAAGATATGTCTAGACTTCCAGATATAGCGTCGGAGGTAGGCAACAAGTTTTGCTTTGTTCCATTTCAACCCCAACCTCCACAGCCTCAATGAATTGGTAGACTATTTGGCTACTAAATGGCTCAATGAATCCGCTGTGTTAGTGAAGGTTAACTTCGTACTGCTATCCATATCCATCATATCCGTAGGTTTTCAAGCCACGCAATATACTCTGCTGGCTGAGATCCAACGCACTGTTCTGACGGACGACCGTGTTTGCTAATCAGTTGAAGAAGTGGGAGTATATTCGTGTATGCTCTTGCATTGCAGTGAATAAGTTAGCTGTAATACCTCTTGGAGGACGTTTATCACTATACTGTATTGTTCCCACAAGCCATAAGGGATTCACGCAAATTTTACAGCATTTGCAATGATTCTCATCGTAGTAGCTTTGTAGTGATGCGTCCGTGGGGAGCCACGCTTTGGGATGTACTAAAGAGTAAGTAAGTGAGTACACAAAAGACTTAGTCAACGCGATGCAGGAAGAGTCTGCAGCGAGAGACTTCCATTTAAAAACCTTGATATGAAAAGGGTTGAAATGGACCACAGAGAAAGACGTCAAGGTCATCACTATACATTCTGCATCTCTGGAGGCTTTGTGCAAGTCTGTGGACTGCTGCTGCTGCTGATGCGTTTGAGCTGACTGAGGTGGAAAAAGTGAGCACAAAACAAGGCAGACAGCAAAGGAAAAAAAAGGTGTGCGCGTGTGTAAGTCAGTGAGTACTGAGTACGTAAGTATACAAAGGAGTGCTGTAGCGATGATGATGACTGTGCAGGTTGATGTAGTCGTATACGCAAACTGGAGGTTGCGGATTTCCACTGGGCTGGGAAGTATCAGCACGTGCAGAGGAGGACGGTAGGCTAGCAGGGCCAGTGCCAGGAACGCTGCTCTTTAAACCTGTAGTGTTTGGTGCGCAATTGTGCTCTCTGAGCCCTACTCTGAGTATATATAGCCCCTTTAACAGAATCAATAAAATACACGGAGGTGCTCCGCTAAAGACAAGTTCCTCATCATGGAAGAAGTCACAAGCTCTGCTCGGAGAGGATTGACTGTGCGTGGAAATTCTCAGTTTTATTAATGCTGAGACGCTTTGTAATCGCGTAAAATAGTATGGAAATTTCACAGTGTTTCACCACTACTTCATCGTCTCACATCGAGCAGTTCCACTTTTGTCATCATGTTTAAGGATTGTAGTAAGACGAGTGGGACGCGGGACAAGTTAGTGCTTTTACCATACAGCAGTGGTGCTAACAGGCTTAAAACTGCCGACTTCAACCATGTGTCTGTCGTCTGCATTGAGTGAGTGTGTATTTATATGTGTGTGTAGTATTATTCTCGTGGAGGTCCCGATGATTTTAAACTGGCTGGTAATGCGTGTGTGGAGAAGGCACATCGTCGTTTAAAAACCGTTCTTGTTCAATTCCTTTTAGGACGGACAATAGATGGGATGCCATGGGGAACATTGAATGCCATCAGTTGGTGAATCGGATTGAGGAACGTCTTTTAAAGCGGAAGTCGAGACGAAGAGCGAAAAAGTTACCGCCGAGACCGTCGAGTGGGAAGGGCGCTGAGGGGACTAATTATGCTACCTTCCAAGGATTGGTTGCCGAGGCCGTTGTGGGGACGACGGATGCCGGTGGGGAAGTGCTTCACTTAGTCAAATGGGAAGGCAAGGATGAACTTCAGTTCGTTCCGGCCACCTTCACCACAATCAAGTTTCCGCACATTGTGCTCGCTTTTTATGAAAATCGTTTCAAATTTATTTGTAATAATAGTAATAACAAAAGTAATGAAGATTGCAATAATTAAGTCTGTATTATACTCACTTATTTCGATGGACTGAGTTGCGCTGCCAACTGTCATTTTACATTACATATTTTTTTGTAGTTTATTTTATGGTTATGTAGGATGTTTTACTTGGCCTTTGCTTTTTATGGAGGGACGACGACGGGCAACGTGTCTTGCTATTATTGCTTTACTATAATGAATCCTTCGCTGAGGAGGACCACATAAAATCACAAGGCTGCTATTATGAGAGTAATGACCTGTTTGTAATAACAACTATAGTGATACCTAATAGATGCTAAGGACTCATACTTGATGATGATGATTATGTTCGAATAAGTGAAAGATTCGAGAACGCGCAGACTCGAGCATTTGTGTATGTGTGTAATATCAATGAAATGGTCACGTAATATATTTGTTACAAAATAACAATTAAAGGATTTGTACTTTATATTTTTAAATGCGTACGAATTTATTCCATAGTTTCTTTTTCAGTTCCAGGTATAAGAGTCATGTTTCATCCTGCGGGGACTGAACCATGGATTTGAAGCAGAAATAAGTTACAACGTATTACAGCTACTATAATAGAATGCTTCTTTCATGCAGTAGCTAAGAACCGGATTGCATTCCCTGCTTATCACGTAAAAATAATACTTGTTAAACATTAGATAGTTTCCCACAGGATAGTCTGCTGCACCACTTCAGGTATATATATATTCATTACATTTAAGAAAACTTCTTTCCCAGTCAGTAAAGATTCAAGAAATACTCCTATAATTATCCCATCCACCCGTTTCTCCTTGAAGTGGACTCTTGTATGATTAAAACAACGCAGATACGCTGCTCAGTGTAGTCTTTCAGATATTTCCGACCAAGAGAGATTCTTCCACCATACATGAAGGAATTCTTCTGCTGTAGGAACTGAATCGACAGTATTTAGTTTCTACTCACCCTGTGTCACTGGAACACCCGTTGGATCTGGATTATGAGTAATAATAATGACGATAATGTAAGGAGGGGAAAAGTGAAGGACACGACTCGGCAAGTCTCAACTCAACATGCTTATCACGCATTTCATCGAGGAAGCAACCACAGATTCCCGTAGCATCCTCGTCCTCGGGAGTAGTAAGCAGTTGATTCATAAATTTTGTGTAAATATTGTACTTCGTTTAGGATATAATACACAGAGTAAATTAAGTGCATATGAGTCTCTTAACTACTGGTGCCGGTATTTTGTGAACGATCAAGCTGCGCTTTATGCTAGAGCATTGTGAAGTCCAGCATCTTTGGCCATCCCGTAGAAAATCGACTGCTTATTCTTGAGAAGATTGGCGGGGCTATCCAGCTCACGCACTTCTCCTTTATCGAGCACCATTACCCTGAAAGAGAGTGCACACCACGAGCCTAAAATTTTCGTTTACTCAAATAATAATAAGTGAGGCTGCCCTGGATTTTTGCCAATGAAAAACGTTGAGTGTGTCAAGCAAAAGTTCACCTTGTTGAATCTAGAATTGTGTTCAGCCGGTGGGCAATGGTGAGAACGGTAGCGTCTTTGAACTCCGTTCGAATTGTTCGCTGAATGAGGTCGTCTGTTTCCAAGTCAACTGCAGCAGTTGCTTCATCTAAGACAAGAATCTTAGTTTTGCGCAAGAGGGCACGAGCTAGACAGACTAACTGTCGCTGGCCAACACTATATAATAGAGAATCATTAACAACAAAAATCGGTTAGCCCCTCATCGTGACCAAGCTGAAACGGCTTAAATTAAAAGGGCTAAATCAAAATACCTGAGATTCTCTCCGCCTTCGGTAATATCATGTAGCAATCCGGCAGGCAATCCCTTGACAAAGGTCTTTAGGTGAGCCAACTCCAAGGAGCGCCAAATCTCGTCGTCAGAGTACCGTCCGAACGGGTCTAGATTCATCCGCAACGTCCCAGAAAACAACACAGGGTCCTAGGAATCACAATCAGTAAAGGTCACAACAACTCCAGAGTAAAAATAAACATGGAGTAAGAATAAAAACCGAGGGCGAATACCTGGGGTATGATCGTTAAACGACCGCGGACATCATGTAGACCCATTTTTGCAATATTTTGGTCGTCGATAATGATGGAGCCACCGGCTGGTTCCACTATACGGAACAGCCCAAGGGTCAGCGACGATTTACCAGCACCAGTTCGGCCAACAATCCCGACTTTCTCCCCAGGTTCAATACGGCACGTCACATCTTTCAGGACTAAATCCAAGCCTTCCCGATAGCGGGTCTGGTAATGATTGAAGTCAACACATCCTTTCTGTGGCCAATCAGGTGGCGGTCTTCTGTCTTCGATCACCCATTCCGCTTCCTGTAAAGACAGCAGAACGTCTCAGATTTCCAATTACCTTGTCGTACGTTAAAGAAACTCAGGATAGACCTCATGAGCCTGCCACACTTACTTGAGGAGTTTCACCGTATTCCTTGATTCGCTCCACAGCCACGATATTCGTTTCCACGTCTGAGGTCATTCGCACCAACCAATTTAAGGTCTGGGTGATTTGCAAGGCATAGGAAATGGACAGCCCCACCAATCCCGGATTCAGAGCTTCCCTTCCCAAAACAGCGAAGAGGGCGGCGAAGAAAATTATGAGGTTCCCAATAAATTCCAATCTCACAGCCAACCACCTAATAGAGAAATTTTGCAATCAAAGCCTCCGACATGGTCTGTCTAGTGATAACAGGAAATGCATTGTTCTAAATCTAGTTCACCTGTTTGAGACTATTGATGGGTAGTAGGCTATTTGATTGTGATCAACCTTGCTCTCTGATTCGTGGATAAATCTATCCTGCATGGCATATGCACGAATAGTGGGGGCACCCGTCAGCGTCTCTCCAAAATGGGAGTAGATGGGGGATCGCGATACGGATTCAAGCCGTTTCAATTGCCGCGATGTGGCCACGTAGAATCGCTACATTCGAAATCCGCAAATTTCACTAACAACTTTACGCAAAAAGTATAAACACTACACGTACAAGTAGCAGTTAATCTCCGCTTACCTGCACCATAACGTAAACGATCCCAGTGGGAATAATCACAGCAATGAACTCTGGAGTGCTGTAACTGATAACTACCATGGTTGCTATAACCTAACCATGGGAAAAAATTCTCGTATTAGAGTCCAGTCTTAGCCATAACCGGCAGGACAAACACAAAGGAACACGAAAAATACATCCCAGGGACAAACGTTACGAAACGATAATTCAAATTTATAGAAAAACAAAAGCCACAGGACAACTTAAAAATGAAACCCAATTGCAGAAAGCTCGAGGACGACGAGGAATAGCTCCCTCGTCCTCGTCCACATTTAAGATAAAGCTAAAAAATTTACAAATCACGAGCACACTAGCTCATGAGCATCAATAACAAACAAAAACAACATAAAAATAAAAAAAAATTACAGAACAACGAGTTTGGACTACTCATGTCTTCACTTCCTAAACCAATAATATTCATCATGAAAGTAATAAATACGCATCATAATCCCAAGGACGCAATCCTATCCGGAAACTACAAACTCAAAGGTAAACTGAGTCAGAGGACAACTGCCTTAAAATATTTGACATTTTAATTTCAATTTGGAAATTAAAAGGTATATATAAATATCATTGTGTGTGTATGCGATACCCCGAAAAAGCAGTGGATCCATCCACGAAGAATTGTTGGTAACGTATTATCTACCACATCAACATCTTTAGCAAAACGGTTCAGAATTCGGCCGAGCGGCGTCGTGTCAAAGAAACTGATCGGACTGCGCATCACATTTTTCAAAATCGACTCGTGCAGGAAGGCAGCGGCATTAAGGGAGGAGTAGTACAGAGTAAATGATCCAATCAGGGCAGAAAAGGCTAAATGTCACAAACATTTCCCATCAACTTCCACAATAACAACAACACAAACGCTTTAAGTATTTTAAACTTTTGAATTCATCTTAGCATAAACCCATTATAATATTCCCATCGGACACACCATCACCCCCAAAAGCAAAAAGCGTTCAAACTTTCCCGTCGCCTATACAATTTTGTAATAGTTACTCCCACTCATGCTCAAGCAACAGGTCCACAACCACCACCACCACCCCAGAAAACTTAAAGGGTCTAACGGATATGACACAGTTGAGCCATGAACGGAGATTCTGGGACAGGGCGTTGTCCGCGATGTCAACGTCCTTGGCAAATCTGTTCACAATTCTTCCTACAGGGGTAACATCGAAGAACCACAAGGGGGCCTTCAAGATGTGTTGGAGCATTTGCTCATGCAGTCGCTGTGCAGCTTGCAGCGTCCCCAGTGCCAGCACCACCGAAGCCATGAGAACAAACACGGCTGTTCCGACATTCAAAATGTATCAAAATAATGAGAGCTGTAGTAGTACCTTGCCATGCAGGCATTACTTGTAGTAAGCGCGACTGTTATACGCCGACTGTGCGTTCTTTGCGAATTCTAACTAACAGTGTAACCATCACCACTGTACGGCAAATGCTATGTGAATCTCAGCAACATCAATTTCCTTGAGATTAGTAGATACTACATGTACGAATTCCCTCCACCGATCTACACATTACGAGTCTTATTGACAAGCAAACGGACTCCACTGCAACCTTCCAAGTTTCAGGCGAGAGTTGGGAACAAGTACAAAAAAATACAATTTCCCTAGGGCTCTTTTCCCAATTAACCTCATTTGCTATGTACCACATTCTTATTATTGTTATTCGGGGGAGACAAAATAATGAGAGGTACCTTCATCCGGATGAAGGAGTCTATACATATATTTCTCACACACAAGTCTCCACCAAGTGACATATTTATGAAGGGAAATCTTACCCTGTGCTGCACCAAGTCCCCCGTACACGCCCAAGTACATATCCCGATCAGCGATGCTCAGTGTTTCATTCCGAGTATTTGCATTGGACCACATGGACAGCCATACATTGGAGCCAACAGCAAAGACTGGAACAATGAAAATAGAGCAGATATTACTATTAGCTCTAGTCAAGGACAGCACTTACTATCCCCTCGATCCCTTTGAATACCTTGAAATATGAGGTTGAGGAAAAATGTAGCGCATGCCATGGACCATCCCACGGCTCGAAGGTAGTGAAAGTAAACAGTAAATTTCACGCTCCCAGTCTCCGCTTTCTCCACCTCAATTAGCTTATCCTTCACGTCCGCCCTTTTCCCCACCACCGAATTGCCATCCAACACTTTGCTGCCCTTGCGTGCCGGAGAACTCCGTTCGCTACTCTCCTGTAAAACAAAACAAGGTGAGATTCTACCAAAGATCCCAACTGTCTGGAGTCCGCTGGACACGGAGTGCGGATCATCAACGCCAACTCGAGTATTACCTGAGAAATTGTTGAGGTTTGCCGAGCAAGAGCATGGTCTGCCCCAGCATCACCGCTTTCCGACAAGCGATGAGATCTCTGCCGTAGATCCCGGGAACCTATGACTTGCTCAAGCTCCTCTATAACAGCCGGGTCCTCCTGCTCATCGCTGCCGATGTGCTGGATGAGGAAATCCGCGAATTCTCCCTACAACACGAAAAATTTAAATGCATGACCCCGTATCAGAATTCAAAACATTATATATGGTGGATGGTGGTTACAATGAAACATTATTTTTTCTGGACACCCTCCAATATCCAACCCTCACCTTCTTGGCCAAGAGGTCCCTATAAGTCCCCACTTCACTGATTTGTCCATCCTTCATGACGACAATATTGTCCATCTGGTGGAGGTAGGTAATACCATGTGTGACCAGAAGCCTGGTTTTTCTTTTGAGCAAACCCTTGGGTCCCAACACGCTGTCGAATATATGCTTCCCCACATGGGCATCCACGGCACTTAATGGATCATCCAGAAGGTACACATCCGAATTGCTGTAGGCGGCTCGGGCTACGGAAACCCGCTGTTTCTGTCCACCACTCAAATTGATACCCTAAAAAATGAAAATGGAACTAACTTGACCCGTTCAACACGTTCATACATGTAGATATGTGCACGATCGTTTCCCGCTTTTCCTTACCTTTTCACCGATTTCCGTCTTGTCGCCCCCTGGAAGTATTTCCAAATCCGGTTTCAACGCACACGTATCAATCACTTTGTCATACTTCATGGGTTCAAACGGTCGTCCAAAGAGGATATTGTCGCGCAATGTCGAATTTTGAATCCAGGCCTGCTGAGCCACGTAGGCAATGGATCCCTGCAATGCAAAAGACATGGAAGGTCACACCCCCTCTTACATAAAGTATTATATAATCGTAATATTGACAAACAATTATTATGTATTATTAATTAAATTATTATTAATTATTATTATATTCAACCGGAAATGCTCCTCACCTTCGTATTAACACGACCGGTCCTCTTTTCCAGCTCGCCCAAAATAGCAGACAGTAAAGATGATTTACCCGATCCGACAGTTCCGACAACTGCCACCAACGAACCTTCCTTCACCCGCAGATTGATATTTCGTAACGTTAAATCGTTTTCCTCCCACGCAAAGTTCCCATTTTCAATGACAATGGGATCAGCTACATGAACGAACACACAATGTAACCTACTAAAAGTCTCGGCCGAGCTATGGGCATTCCATCTTCCAAAAATTCATCAATCTAAACTTCCTCGCTCAATTATTTTTTTTATTACCTTCATGACTATCGTGAGCCACGGAATTCGGATCGATCTCATCAGCATTCATGTATTTGTTCAAACGCTTTAGACTCACTCCCGCCTAAAAGTTACATACAAGGGACCCCATGTGAGACTTTGTCCTCAACTTTGTTCAATACACTACAAAGGCATGACTAATGCGTGCAGCAACGAAAAAGTAAACCTCCACCTCACAAAAAAAACAACAAAACGGATGAGCTCCAAAATGACACGGAAAATTATGAAGACTTTCATTTTTTACTTTAGTAACATCAAATAAAGAAAACGAGAGAGATGTCAAGGGGAGGATCCTGAAATTTGCAAACCTGAATCACACTGGAGATCATCATTGGCAGCATAGATAAGGGGAACCGCAATATGTTGAACAACGACAAAGACACAAAGGCTCTTCGAGCATCTAATAAATTGTTTTCGTCGGAAAGAACAAACGAGGAGAAGGATACAATTGCCACCTGCGTACAGCAACAGTGAAACAGCACAAATTCTAATTAAAATTTTTCCAGTGTCCAAACAAAGCTTTAGATCTTAGATCACATTTCATCTTTGACCTTGCACTTTTTAGATTTTTAGACCAAATTATGTGACCAGTGAGTGTGAGGGGAAAACAGAGAGACAGAGATAGAGAGAGAGAGACACTTATAAACGTGTGGTATATCTGGCCGCATCACATGAGTCCAACACCACCAAGTTAACGAATTCCCTGCAACAACGACGTGAGTCTCCACAAAGAGTCGATCTCCCCCGGCAAAAAGCAAGCGAAAGCGATACTATGGAATTGTTTCTACAGAAAATATTTGTACAGTTAACCTGAACAACAGATACAATCATCATGGGCAGCATCATCATCGGCATTCGCATTGTGTTGAATAGAGCAAGCGAAACAAAAGCTTTCTGGGGGTCCAGCACATTATTCTCATCGCTCAGAACGTAAGTCGCGAAGGTACCCACTGCAACCTGAATATATTAAGTCTATCTTCAACCTATATATTTCATTAATGATAACACAGCAACCAACCTTACAAACCACATTAAATCTCTTGAACAAGAAAAAAATTATAGAAATAATCATAGATGATAGTTACGTCATTGCTTTAAGCTTTTGGCAATAGCAATGAACCACCACAGAGCTTTGAGCACATGCAAACTCCCTGGTCATATTTATGGGCTGACCCAGAAATTCATAGAATATTTACAAATCCCCGCCCAAGTCCCTACTAAAATACACTTGTCTCATCCAATGTTGTTGTACATTAGATAAATTCGCTGGAAAATCAAAGTTTATTAACAGACACACACAACTCAATGGCATGAGATCCTCCGTAACTTGGTCACAATCATCATTATCATGTGGGGCAAAACACAATTACCATACCAGGAAGGGTGCGCAAGTCCAGATGAAACCAGTAACGGCGTTGAGATATGCGGCACTCTTGAGGACAGCTATTTCTTTCTGTCGTATCTTCAGCACTTGATCCGCAAAGGACGGTTCCCATGCATACAGTTTCAGCACCTACGGAAGCCCGGAGAAAACGGTTAGTTCCTCGTCATTATGGTGATGTGACCCGAGAGGCTAGTGATGAAGAAGTAGCTTACCTTTATCCCTGATAGAATTTCATTCATAAGTTTCACCCGCTGGTCTTTCAGTTTCATTTGGCTAATCTGGTACTTCCGCACCTTGGAGGCTATGACGGCATTCAAAGGTATGAGGAGGATCATGACAGCTAACCCCGAAAGTACAGAGGGCCCCAGCGTCTGCCACAGGAAGTACAAAGACAGTGCAATCTGAAGCGGTGCACTCCAAATCATATTTAAGTACGCTGTTAAGTCCATAAATCGTTGAGCGTCCACACTCATCAAGTTCACTATCTCTCCCACAGTGGATTCTGGAAAGTCATGATAATTTCTTACATTAGAATATTATTTTTTTTTCTTTGCAAAATTATCAATCAAAATCATCATCAACAATATCAAACGCATTTAAATTTAATAATAATAATTAATCATATATCCCGACATCGACTCGGCCATATTTACCTTTGCGGGCGGCATTTGAAATAAGTAGGGCCTTTCGATAGATGGCGCTCACCAAGGCCGTCCGCACTCGCATCCCCACCAAGAACATTCGATGAAAATACTGAGCTAATACTAAAGTTTGAACACACGAAGTTGCAAGTAGGACGCTAGCGTAGAGAATACCCTTCCACAACTCTTCCCCACTTTCCACAAATGAGATCAATACGCTGGAAGGGAAAAGATGGCATATTATAGTATTAGAAGATGCATCATGCTCAAATCCGGACCCACAAAAGTCGCACTGTATAGAGAGTAACAGATAAAAAACTCACTTCAAGAGTTGGGGAGAGACGAAAACGAGGAGGTCATGAACTAATTTAAGTATAGAACCGAAGAGAAATGTGGGCCCGAAAACAGTGCAGAGTATGGGGAGGACGCTTGCTTGAGGTCTCCCTCCCCCCTTCCCCTTCGGTTTGAAATCTACGGATGCACTCTTTCCATTGAAAGTGGCTTTCGTATCGGGAATCCTGAAAATGCCAACACATGCACAACAGTCAGCCATCTTCTAATTCTAAATTATATACTGTAGTCTAACTCATAAAATATTCCCTTCCCTCCACGGGATCTGACGGTAAAAAAAAGTGCTCGAATCATCATCGGCACCAACACAATAATTCTTACCCAAACGTATCCCAAAACTTCCTGAGAAGTCATGCAGCATGGGGAAAGTTAATAAAGTTTAAGCTTTTTTTCACCAACATCGTCACATAATTTTTATGGACCTCAAACCCGCACATCTTGCATCAACTAATACCATAGTAAGATAAACAGAGGGGATTCATCACATTCACGTACATTTTGGCCTTTTCCAGGGCCTTGTTCCAGTGCTTATCGAAAGCTGGGACTTGTGCTTTGGATTTATCTTCCGCATTTAAATCCCACAAGTCCTTGTACTCCAGGGGCTTTCGGTACCCTTTCCAGGCTAAAGATTCGAACCAGAAGAACGTCAAGCGGGATAAGAAAGATGCCTCCTCCTCAGGACACGGTCTCTACAAAATTCCCATCATCTCATATCATTCCATTCCGTTTTTAATTTTTTCAGCACGAATTCATCCCTCCTCACCTCACTCATTTGAATATTCTCCCGGTACTGCGGTGCGACGTCTGCCCAGCAATGAAGAAGCAATTCGGCTACGAGAAGAGGGAAGTAGGCCACCAGAATAATGAAGGGGAAAACCTCCGTTTTGTGCTGGACAGTAAAATAAATATATATCCATATGTATAAACAAACCATCTGCTGGACATTCATAGCTTTCCCGGCTCCAATTCTTTGAGTAACTTAATGAAGGATCTGTCGCTGAAATTAAGTCAAAAGTCATATTCACTTCACAACTTACCATTCTGACCTCCTCTCGAATTGCCGTCCTGAATCCCGGGATTTCACAAATGACCATGAGAAACCAAAATAGGGACTGCACCGCAGAGGAGCGGACCCCCTTGATTTTCGTGTATAAAAGGAGGAATAGCGCCAGGCCCTGGAACATAAAAATTCATACAGCAATTTGTTTGGGTTAAAATCTAAACAAAAAATATCTACTAAGGTTCAAAAACTTACAAACGTAATGATTCTAGTGATGGGAGTGTACTTCTCCACGGGGTACACCACATACCCCTTTTCGGCTTTGTAAAATGAGTACGCCAGCTCCCCCAGTTGCAACAGCATGAGCGCTACGATAACACTAATCTTGGCCACGTTGAGTGGTGACCACGGAACGTTCCGCGCCCGCGACACCAACGCGTAGTAAACGTCCAGCCCGGCGAGTAACCATAAGAAGGCACATGGGATCCATATTAGCACCGTGTTTTCGAAACATACTGTCAGGTCCGGGTCGTCCGTGTACCACGTTCTGTTCCAGTCCTGTAACCCAGAAGAAAAATCATCGTGAAAACCCTTTTGGACAAGTTACCGTACCGTGTACACATGCATAGCAATTCGCGCAGCGAAAATAATTTTCGAGCGTCGCGCGTCACTGTAGTACCATACAATGTTCAAGTTGGACCCCCTAAGAAGTGCCGCACAAAAATTCATACAAAATAGCCTGTTGCTCCTATTCATTTATCACAAGTTAAAATTGATAGCACAGAATACACAAATCAAAAATTTAGCTGGATGTTTTGGAAATTCGAATAGTTTATTATGCCGACGACCAAACATGATGGCTGACTATATTGAAAGATAGTAAAAAAAATCTCAATCATCTTGGATAGTAGCGAGGTTGCTGAATAGAAATTCCCAACTCAATGCTGACTCTGTCAGACCATATGGGTAAAATATGTAACTCTTTAAAGGCTACCATAAAATAATCATTGAGATTCTCCATTATCCACGTCAATGATCTCGGATTACGGATGATGATGTTTCCTGCCCAGGAAATGATCATTTCCCATCACCCCATATGAACCCACATGAAACCGGACATAATGTCTTCTCTGCCCGCTGAAGTTTAATACTTTAGAAATTCCTTCGGATCCACCCTTCCTGTATGAATGAAAGGTTTATAATCCGCCCAATCCATTCCATAACCCTCTGGATTTCGTATTCCACTATGAAGAGAAGGACTCATACAGAGACTATGTGAGTCCTACACAGTAGTAATCCCATATAACGATTCTCATCACACATTTATGCCTCTAATATTTCCTGATTTGATTGACTTTCCAATACAGCAATATTTCCTCAAGGTCGAGCCCATTCAAAAGCAGCAAACAGAGGGACCCGTTCACCACATACATTGGTGAACGGCACACACATGCGATAATCCGCTCATTCAACAAACGGGTAACCAGTGTACGGAAGTACGGGAGCACTACTCGTGGTAAATTACGTCATTTTTATGCACACGACATACACTGGGCCCGTGACCTTTGAAGCCCTATTACTATAGGCATAGACACCGCTCCTGCCATATGAAACCGTAAAATCCAATCAGTGTGCTACCCAAAACATCCTAAGCCACATACAGCCACAAATTACATCAAAATCGGCGGCAACAATCGTTGATCTAATTTTGTTTGCAGGAACGGACGAACTGACTGATAGCCAGACAGGATTCAGTTCCATTCCACACTAACGGCTTCGCCACTTACTAATTTATGGATAACCCGGCGGCGCCAGCGAAAAACTTGCAGTAGGCAAAAGTGCTTGTGGCATCTCTGGATGTACAAATGGGAAAATGCATCCATCTAGTACAACTCCATTATGTTGATGATGATAAACCGCTGATAGCTAGTGCACCCAGGACTACGAGTCATTTTAACGCTGTGGCCAGCCGCCGTTCCAGCTTTCACGTTCACGGCCGTGAGACACCCAATAGGGAAATACAAAGAGAAAATTTCTTCCAACCATCCTGTAACACCATGAACCTGAAATCATGTCCAAAACGGATGACAGAAGTCAACTATTGGAACACTAAATTATTCTTGGCTAACTCCTCATTACACACCGCCAGTAGTGTGAACTATGAAATAACCGACTGGGAGTGCAAGAGACGGAATACAAATTGAACACAATATGACAGTCTCACCTCACGGAAATGTTCACTACTCTCTCACATGACAGAGATAAAGAAGCGATAGAGTTAGTACACCATTATTTATTTTTCCCAACAACTTCCTCATGCCTGATTTCTTGTTTGAGGAGATAAAGGAGGTCTCATGATTACGACCACATGTAGGAGCTGCTACAGTTAAAGCTGGTTAGTGAGTGCCCTTTGTCTCATTACGTGTCCCTCCCTGTGGAAGACTGTGATACCCACACAGTCGAACATTATCAAGGAAACAATGCCGTTGTCAGCTAAGGAAGCTATGGAAGGGATTGTAGAGTATCGGGCGTCCGATCCGTCAAATACTGGTAATTTATTGCCCGTTCGTATTTGATTCATAACGAGCGGTTTGTCACCCATTTGTATTGGGAAAATAAGGGCAATTCTTTGCCCACTGGACACCTAATCCGATATCAACTGGCTATCCGTCTGCTAGGAACCATCGGATGGTCTGATCCATGAGAAACCTTACATGGTGCGTGCAGTCTGGTAAATACGCAGAATATTTTTTAAGCTCAAGAAACTACAGTGCAGAGGCTCAACCCTAAACCCTAATACCTGCTCCACAATTCTGCTCCATAATAATAGCTAAATCAATCCCACGTTCCCTCCTAAGTTCATCTGGACCACACGTTACAGAGAGTTGCTCCAAAAATCGATATGGCATAACAAATTGGAAATGGGACGACCCACTTTTCTCAAACAGAGAGACATGGAACAACATATATAAATACATATGTATGTAGAGAGCCATTGTATAAAACAAGTGTGGCCAATCCCGGACAAAAGAGCCGCATCCTTCCGGTGAGCCATCATGATGGGCACACTACGGTGAGAGTCAGCGAGTTTTATAGTGTGAGAGTGAGACCCTCCCCACACGTGCTTATCGCGAAGGGCACAGGACAGTACACTCACGCATTAATGTAATAAAAAAAGCCGCCCATGCGAGGTCTCTTCTTCACAGACAAACAGTTCGCACAACGCTACACCACATATACGCTATGTTCGCTATAGGCTCAGCGGGGGTACCGTAACTTGACACTATGATTACACATGCGAAATCCATTGAGCCATTCAGTGCTTCCACGTAGGAAAATGCAACAAATGTCCCAGGCCCCGTCCACACACAGTGCCATTCCCACCACAGCCGGCTATTACGCCCACTCTCGAGGTCATTCCGAAACGTTTTTCTCACAGGGAAAAAATTGAAGATGATTCAAAAGGATGGGACTGGCCTTCGTATATGCATGCGTGCTATGCTACTTTCCTCTAATAACTTGGATATACAGTCAAAAGTTCACCTCGCTGTCCGATGACACGTAATACAAAATGTATAAAGATTCATCTTTTCCAGCAACGTCAAATGCAAGAGCCATGGTAGAGTGATGGACGTTTCGGTGAGGTTATATATAGTTTCTAGCAGCCAACTACCTCCTAACCTTCAAAATCCTTTTGTTACAGAAGATGATGATTGTATATATTGACTTTGATGTAGATGATTTACGTAACTCCCCGCCCGAACGATTACTGACTTGTATTAATGGTCAAACATTGTCCTCATCTCACACATACACACACACAAACACACACACCCGCAGTCACCTACAGAACATCTCTCGCTAGTCAAACATTACGTAGTAGTAAAAACATGAGAGTCAGTCTGACGTCCAGTAGTGAGCGGTATAGTACTTCTATTTATAAAAACCTTGTAGTATAATACTTGAATTATACATGCATATATCCGAGCGTCCGAGTACACTACATCCTTCACGCCCGCACATATCTGCTAAAAGTCATCGTGAATGGATAGTGGAACGAATGGGACCTTCAAATTAGAGTAGACGCAGGCAACAACAGTGTGTAGACAGACTGTACTGTACGTATAATTTTTCCGGCCTCTAAAATTATTATTCATGAAAACCTGTCCAACCAACTTTCATCACTCTTCCTAACAAACACGTGGGATCAACACGGGGATTGAGCAGTCATGCGGCAAGACAGGAACCACGAGGCACAGTGGAACCTTTGTGCAAACCCTCTCGCATCCATTTCCCACAGTCCCGTGTCCCGTCCCACCCTTCCACTTATATCCCTACAGATATTGTTTTTTCACAAAATGACCATTTTGCAGGGCTGTTTAAGTAAAGAATATCACGATTAATTTCGGTACAAAATAAAGCAACCACACGCCCACTTGCATCTTCATATTCTTATCGTTTATTGACCAAGTCAAACAAGTCAAGCGTCAAACAATGTCCAACCCCGCAGCGTAGTAGCTCAAGTGCTGCTGTCAGTCTGTTCCATTCAAGAGCTTAACATGCAGTAGAGGTACAGGTTAAATTTTTAGTCCACATCCGGTGTAATGCAGTGAGGTTCAGGTCCTTTATGCGCCTGAAATCATGATGGTCAAATAAGAGATAATGACAATAAACCATTGAATTCTTCCGCTTTACAGATCCAACAGCCTCTCATCCAACTTTTTTCGTACGTGTCAAGAACAATTGTGAGATCCCATATACAGTATACAGCTTCCCCTCACAGCATTTGAGTACAATTTTGGCGCGGCAATTAGTTCTAGTTTGAGAGATCAACTCATGTATGATCCCATCCATGGTCATCCCAGTCTCATGATTTCACTCCACGTGGGATCATCAGACCGGCGAAGGCGGCGGACCCAACTATAAAAATGTGACCTTATCAAGGTGTGAAAGAACTCATTGTATGGGAAAAACTAGTAGATGCACTTCATTAGCATTTTCACCAAATCACAATGAATTACTCCCTTACGTTTTGATCTACATCGTGCTCACCGCGAGTCAAGAAACGGACCATTAATGAGAGTACACGGAGAAAGGGCGAGGAGACCTGCAACAAGTGATCTAGCTCAAGGCAATACATCTTTCACAACTTCCAATATATGCATCTATTCACCGATCTCACAGCCAACAATGATGGCTTCCTCGAAGTTTCTCACCGATCTTTTTCTTCTCCTCCGGCACTACGACCATTTAGTTGCGAAACACTTGCTCCCTATAAACCCAGATCTCAATGCCCGTCTCACTCGCCACTCAAGGCACGCCAAAGTTGGAAGTCTATTCCAATGCACAGTCGGTCAGTCAGAAGTGTATTGTGTATGAAAGCCGGCTCACGAAATGAACCCAACTTTTTTGCTCAATACTAATTTCAAGGTCTGTCTGAGTGAAGTCTGAATGATTCGAGCCACTCCTGATATGTTTTCCCATCAGCGTTTACATAATATCCCTAAACAGGCGCGCACACATACTATGCACGAAATAGAAAGAAAAAGGGGAGGTGAGGTTAAGGGATTACCCATAATGGCGAGCCGCAGAAATCGTCCATTTCTCCAAACCGCTTTCGTTCTTCTTCTGCGGTCGTTCAAATCCCAGCTCAATTTCTGAATCTCCTTAGTTTATCCTACGCTTAATGATCGTCATTTAAATCCCATAAAGCGAACAAGTGTAATTCTTATAACTTTCTCAAGCCCTCCAAAAAAAAATTGACTGAAATATTACAGATGAAGTCCAATCACATTTATGTCATATCAGCCGGTCCGCCCCAGGATTTGCAAAGTTAAAGAATATCCTGCTAAACTGACTTGAAATTAGCAGTATAATAATAAAACTCAACGGTACTATCCACTCCTTCCCGCGGTCACCAGACAAGGAAATAACTCGGGAGTGATCCGGCACGAGTCATTTTAAGTGAATCACTTGAATTAAAGTTCTGTCAGCAATTACAGCGCGAGATATCACAACCAATAACATGAGTTGAGAAGTTAATACACTGTGCAGATTTTAATTATTTCCGAATCGTCCAATTAACTCAGCGTGCTCCTCTCCTTCCCTTCTTCACACCGCGCCACTTGGCTGCTCCAACTCCTATATACTGAGCATTCAAACGCTCGCACCCGCAGACTAACTTTTGAATCCAAGCAGCCGCACTCTTATTATCAGCTCGCTGGTTGCCTGCCTACATGCTTTTTGGGCTCCACATCCACACGCAGTGATTACCCAGAGACAGCCGGCCACGATGCATACGGAGATGTATATACACACGCATAATAGTGCGTAGTAGTGCGTAAGGTATGGGCACTATGAACTGGCCATAAATGCACTAGGCCAATGTTTACACAACAACAACCGGCCTAACGAATGATGAAAAACAATGGATGCACCCACTCACGATCTCATGAATGATGTGAACGCGCACGGCCTCACATACGCAACAGGACAAGGGTTGAAAAAATCTTGATCAGCTTCGCTAACTTGGCTTCTAAATTGTTTTATATCCTGAGCTATTACTCAGTTATTACCTGGCCGGCGCGGTGGAAAGTGGAGAATCCCTGTGTACTGATTGTCTTGTACTGATTTGCAAATAAAACCAAATTGCAAATCATGTGATGATCATGTATAGGTCGTTCAGTATAATTTTGAACCTGGTAGAGATGGCCATCTTATTTCCGAGAAACGTCCTAAGAATTCGCAGGGTAGAAGCCCAAGGAAATGGCTCATAGAATTCCTTACACAGTCATGCCGTGGGATAAATGTGTGAGTAATGCTGCTGCTAGACTTGTCCGACTGGACAAATTACGGACAATTTATGCACATACTATACTATAACTGTGCAATACTTGGTTGAAGTTGCAATAAGGTAAAGAATAACAATAAGAATATGTCGTATTGGGCAAAGTTTAATATTTCCATTCCGCATATGATGATATTTTGAAAGAATCTATACACATTTTTTCCTTTGCATAATTATTATATAATGTGTTGTTAATGAACGGAAAGTGGGATTCTGCGATGATGTTTTTCCCTGGATGTATCTTACATTCTCCATCATCATCATCATACTTTAATAAGGATAATATAGGCAATTAATTTTTGGTAACTTTACTCAACTTGTCGCCAACAGCAAAGTGATTTAAGGTACGAATAGAATTTTTCAGGATATGTTATTATATATACATATATATATATATATATATATATGTATATATAATATGCTCTTAAACATGACGCAAGTACATACACTACTGGACTGTTCGAGAAGGGACATCACTCATATGTGTCAACTTTGTGAGCCCTCGCACGCGCTCGGAATTATCCACTGAACATGAGTAACTAATCTAATTCAAAAACTACACTGCTGATAAATATTGAATAAATGTAGCGCACACAGTCAGTTAAATATATACCTCTTACTTTGTACATTAGCTGCCCAATATCAGTACGTCAGTCACGATGAGTTAGTTGTATGAAAAGCAACAACAACAACAAAAACAAAACATCATATAGGGTCCAAGCAGCCACTCTCAGAATAAAAGCCTCAGTATGTCCATGCATTATCATCATATATGTATAAATATATACTTGAATAAAACAATAACGAAGTACACCGCCTCTTTCAGTATTGAGTGGAAAACATTGCTTCAAAATTATTACCATCGAATATACACATACTAAGGTGAATAACCACTGGAGTTATATACGCAATGCCAATAACCTCTACCGAATCCTCCGTCAAAACTTTTAAAAGTGAACAACCAAGCATGAAGGAACTGAAGTCAGAATCAAAGCAAAACCTTTTCTGTCACAAAACTCCGCTCACCAAAATTACACCACATGATCCAATTACACATTTTATAAACTAACGGTCCCCTTATCCTAAAGCTAAAATAAACATCTGTTATAACAACCAAAGCATTCCTAGGTGAATCCAAATTAAAAGAGATAGATGAGATTTCAGGACATTGCCAAGGATGATTGATTGAAAAATCTTTTCACACTAAGAGATCTCACTGTAACTACAAACAAAGGGTAAATTTCCACAGCTTCACCTTATGGCACAGTATCACGCCACTCAGATTCCAGTCACATTTTAATTCTACATTTTACAGCACAATTTAGACCCATGTCGTCACTTCCTCAACGGGGAAATAGTACGTAGGAAAAGGCTAAGGAAATTGATGGAATATTATGCTATAATATCCAAGCGTGCCATCAGGAAACTGTTTCTTTATACCGTGACATTCCCCTTCAGATATTTCTTCAAAATTAGTTTTCAAAATCGATCCCAGTTTCTACTGTCACAGAAGGAAATACATGAGTGGCGGTCATTTTTCGAACAGCCTTTACAGCAGCAGTTTCAAATGTAAAACCAAAGTGTCCCCTCTCACACGACACACGATATGAGTGCCTTCACTGTTACTACAACGTACCCACCGCGTTACTACAACAATAAATGACCACATAAGGTATTCACACCGGCTTAACACAACCACTCTCACAAAAATCAAGAATGAGATTCTCAACTGAGTACGAGACAACGGGCAATAACACTTTTGTGTACACGCATTTTTGTGTCCCTTCCATATTTCTTCACTGTGAATTCTTCCAGAACGCAAACATCTGAAGATGACTCAATGCGAAGAGTAGTTAGTTATATTCTGGTAATGCCCAAGAAGAACTTCATGGAGGTCATGATTATTCTGGTCATTCCCGAGTCTGCAGGAAGAGCCATGTGGTAGCAGAGCGTAGAGCAGCAACTAGCTACCACAATTACCAAAGTCTACGAAAATTAAGGTGAACTATTACTCGAAGTTATCGTGGGATCTTCTGATACTGTCGTGGAAATAGGTTCAGGTCTAACATTGTTGTCGGGTTCAACCTGTACCTCACTAGTACTGTTTCCGTTGATATCACCATTATTATTTTCAGATAGAAGAGGCTCAAGAGTAGCGGCGATCCCAGGATCGTTATCTACTGTGTATGCCGCCACTCTGCGATTCTGAGATGAAACTTGCACTGCTGTAGAACTAGATTCCACTGGCTGCGGGTTTGTAGACACTGTCCCTGTGGGCGAAGCTGAGGAAAGCACAGTAGACGATGTAGCAATGTTTTCCTGCGAAGCGTAAGGAGGTGGGGGCCCTTCCCTTGGTGGAGCCCTGATGATTTCGCTGTACGGTGGAGGATTAACGGGACGACCTACAAATTGCACTCCGTTGTTGATATTATAGGTCACTAACAGGCCAGATGCTGCCGAGGTATAAGGCAATCCGCCACCTGCAGAAGATACCACGAATCAATACAATTGAACCGAGGAAACTTAAGGAATAACCGTGTCTAACGAAGAAAAAGTATTACCACTAGAATGCAGAAATATGTTCCCCCAAGAGTCCTGGCGCTGTGAAGACTGATTCATATGATGGGGGTAGCGCGGAAGATTCGTTCGTTTTAGATGAACTCGGCAAATTGCGATGACCATAATCGTAATAATGAACATGAATGCCATGGCACAACCTGTCAAAGCGATGTGAAAACAATAGTCCGCGTCAGTATGACTTAACCTCTTACAAAGTTGTAGCATCTCACAACTCACCGATAACCGTATAAATGGTTGTTTGTAAGAATCCCATGTCGCTAAACTGCTGTGACTGCGGGGAGTACTGGTTCACATCCAAGTAAGGTACTACAGCAAATAGAAATCAATTAAACTCTTGCTCTTGCTCCATCGTAAATCAATTGACAAAACACTTACTAGGCAGCTGTTTGCAGCAACTAGGGCTCACTATCGTCGTACAATTCGGATCGGAGCGGTCGCAACACCAGTGACGTGCTATACACCGACCATCTTCACATCGCAGCTTTCCATCACACGGATAAGAGCCTGCATTCCGAGAAACAAAAGCAATTTAAGAATCACGTAACGATGACCAAACCCAATGGCAGCTGTATTTTTAAATTTTAATATTACCACACACGCTTGGGCTTTCATCGGATCCGTCCTTACAATCACTGCGACCATCACAAACAAAACGCTTAGGTATGCATTCCCCCGTGGAACAAGCGAACGACGGGTCGCCACAGCTATTTTTCTCTGTGAAGGAATAAGCGGGCAATAAGCTTAACCATTTCCTAATTACCTCATCGAAACTACACTAGTAGTTAGCTTTAATCACTTACTCGGCTTTACTGTGACGTCAACTTGATCTCTAGCTATAAGAACAAAATTTCCTAGATGATCCAGAGCTCTGGCCTCACAGGCATACGTTCCCGAGTCAGCTTCCTTCAGATTTGTCACGGCAACCGTCAACGCAGTGTGGCTTCGGTTCTCACTAAAACTCTGACGTTGCTTGCTGAATAAAAAAATTATACTGTAGCACAAAATATATCCGAAGATCTCAAGCTTGGCTGATCGCAATCTCTGAATTACATACCTATTTTGGAGCATATGCGGTAAATACCAGGCGAGTTTAATCCCTTGTTCGGCCGAGGTAGATCGATTTTCCCCTTCAGTCTCATTGTACTTGATCAAGCAAGTGAGATTCAAAGTTTCCCCGATACGCTTCACTATGATATTTTGCGAATTCGTAGGCGTAGGCATGATCATTAGACTTCGTCGATGCTTCAGGTCAGTACTTATTTGCCCATCGATGTTGCTCGTAGTTGCTCCATTTGCAACCACAACACTCTGGACACCTGCACAAAAATATTTTTGGTTCAATCCTTACTTCAGTTTCCAGTTCCTCCAATGAAGCAAATGCTTACCACAAACTGTGCAGGCTAAGAGAAGAACGAAGGTACGGTATAATATCTTCATAATTGCAACCAACTCCAACTTTGGCATCTCCTTCCTGCAAAGAAAATGGGCAAACTTATTAATCTTAATTAATTTTAAGAGTATCCAGCTAGCATAAAATATAAGAGATTATTTCCTATGCACAGAAACGCCTCGGAATAACATAATGAAAACCAAAATTCCAGTTCAATTCTATGAAATACTAAGCAACTAAATGCTAAACAATACTTACTTAAATCAATATCCTTGTTAGCTTCCAACCGCAGGACGCTGTCAAATTAGCCTATTCACAACCTTAAATGCAATATAATCACACGGACCCGTTAAGGACAGATCTTATACATAACAAATAGCAACATTGTAAACTTTCCAAGGAATATACCAGCGTGTTATTCGTCAAGACACCACTGGCAACCATCGAATGCTCTAACATTACAACTAAATTTAATACTTCCAAAGTATCTTCCATCCCCTTACCTCCAAGATTCGTCGTCTTAATAAAAAAACACTCAAGTATTGCCCTATTTTCCTAATCTCAGCAGCAGCAATTCCTATGACGTGGGCTGAATCATCAGTAGTTATTTTCTTCCAGTTCTGGGAGAAGGCTCGGCGTGGAGAGATTATGCAGGACGATGATGATGTGTAATATTCAAAAATATATTTACTCCACCAAATCATTTCCCACTGTCGTATATTTCTGTCCAACTCTCATCAGCAGTCATTCAAACACATTCACAATCCACAGCATCTTCCCCCTGTACTGAAATCAATTTCCCACATGAAAACTGTGTCGGAAATCACACTACTGATGATCTCAGAATATTTTAAATTTACTACACTCAAAACAGAGGAATGGTCCGCAATCTGCACACTTCAGATCAAATTATTAATGCATCCCAACTTATCAAGACACAGAAATTTTCAAATTTAAAAGGCCTACAAATTTGCCTCCTTTGTCAATAAAACTGCACTCGTACTGCTTTTTACATTGGAATAAGCCGTGGAAGGCATTTGTTTCAAGAGCGCGAGATGCTTCCTTCTTCGTCCCAGTTGTTTATAACTGGCGCCGTCTGCCAAGACTTATTAAAGAAAGGGGGTTCAACCTTTGAAAACAGTGGGTAATGTTAATTTTGCTTGGCATGCATTGTTATTGCAAGTAGGATTTTGTGGCTGAACAAATACAAACTGTTTGTTTTGAATTGGATGCAGCGCGGCTTTTAAAGATTAAACGGATCGTAATTAAAAATGTAAAAGTCGATTTTATTTCCGTATACGAACAGATTTTGAGGAGGTGGGGTTTTCGTGTGGGTGTACCAACAGCGTGGAGAGGTGCATAGGCCCTTCCACTGTAGCAGCGTTGCCTACGGTTTGGTCCCTTATCATGCGTACTGTAGGGAGTATACGCCACAAAGGAGCCTCGCACTGCATGCATGTAGGAATCAGTCTCGTACAGTATCAAGTCTGTTTTTGGCGGCTATACCGAATCCAGTTGACTGAGAGTGAGTGTGCTGGAATACGAGAGAAAAACTCCAAGTATCCAAGTTTTACGAGATGCCGAACATGTGGTAGAGTTTGAGTACTCGCTCGGAAAGTTTCTGCTTCTTCTGCGGCGTACAACACCTCACCCTCATAGGAATTCCCCATGCTTTTAGTAATAGCTTAGTAAAAGTCTGTCTAAATATTCTGTTGAATCTTCTCTCATTACACATCACTGCTACTACTCTTCTGTTACCTTAGGGCTTAATTACGTAGCCACATAATACGACTTAGGTTGGGCTAACTGTCATCCGCACATTTTGACGTTGCAGCCTTCATATCAGTTATTCAGAAGTGTTCAGCTGATCCAATCATACTGGTCGCTAGTATTTCTCTCCTGTCACTCACGTTCTGAAGTGTCTTGCAGTTGCATACCTCTCATTCATCTCATCTAACTACATCGCTGCCGTGTTTCCTCCTTTTAGCTGTGATTCCGCAACTTGGTTGTATTTTCCAAGAGCTGCTCTTGTCAACACACTGACGGTAGTATAGTTTTGAGTTGGGAAACTGTAAAATTACACAGAGGAGCCATGGCCGAGACACCGGTAGATATATACCTGAAGAAATTTGGAGATCAGCTGAGTGGGAACCTGAAGGCCAAATTCCTCGAGTGGATGACATGGGACCAGGTGAGAATGATACGAATTCTAAAATGGTTCATTCATTGGTATCTATCTGAACAAGTTATTTTGAATTTTTGATATTGAATCATTGCATGTTGAACACTTTTTTCACGTCTGCCACTCTTGGACTGTAGACAATGGTAATAAAAGTACAAGTGAACGTCGTTAGCTGTAGCACGGAGCTGTGAATTCTGGTAAGGTGTGTATACCCAGTCATTCAGGGATGTTAGCATATAGCAGGATGTGATGGTCTTTTCAAACTTTGTGCGGGACTATCTTAGCTGTCAAACTGAATAATCCTGTATGAATCTCGGACTTTTGGAACTTCCCAACATTTTAGTGAAGAGTTACCATCAATTTATCCCGTATTAATTCTACTGCGTTGCTCAAGGACTAGTTATTTTTTCCCTTTTTATTACAAGGAATGAAAAATTAGTTTTTTTTCCAATGGCATTGAGAAATTGTTGGGTCTCGGAGAAGTGTGATAAAGCAACTACTATGATTGCTTACCTGATATAGCAGTTTTGATATTGCTTACGTGATGCAGGAGTCTATTCATATTAAATTTAACCTGTCCATTCCGACTCTTTTTGTGTTCTATGGGGTTATTATTATTCACCACTATCATTCACAAAAGCAGTGACTCCTACAGCATAATAATAATAATAAAGTGGGTAGATGTGGATTTTTTGTTTAGATGTAGTAGAGCGAGCCGGTTATGCCCTGCCTGGTTATTGTTGCTGTAGTATTTTAATTACGCAGAAGGTAATGGCGGTATATGTTCATGCATTGTTCAGTTCCTTGTGTGTGTGTGTGCACATAGGCAGATCCTGGATTATGTTTTGACTTCTTATTTAAGCATCTTCAATTGTTATATTGTTCATCAACGTGAATGAATCCAATGCGCTCGGCCATGAAGAGAAGTAGGGGTGAAGTTTTTTTTTCTCAGAAACGATTATTATTATTATATTGGGTTTCACCGACGACGTCAATGAAATGACCTATAGATCACAAATGGATCGATTGAAAGCTACCATGTAGGATAGCGGCTGAAGCTACCTCCAATGATATTGAGTGGATGAAGTAAGCATGTTTTTGTCGATTGCGACCTGCGACGCGGTCTGGGTCTGGGCTCCAACATATATCTCGTGTGCTGTGTGCACACACCGGCAGATCTCAGCCCACAATTCCTTATTGTGAAAGGCCTCTGTTGGACATGATTAGAGTGTACATTTCTTTTTACGAGACACACGACTTTTCCTGCCCCATCATCAGCCCTTATACTTCCGAAACTAATTCAACGTCGATCTCAGAGCCTGTGACACTTGTCCTCCACACCCATCATCTCTATAGGTAGTCCAAACTAGTACCAGTCTCATAATTCCATCGAGCCCTTCATAAATTCATAATTTAAACAGAAAGTTTTGCCAAGTATGAAATGCTGACTTAAGAAATTTAGATTAATGAGAGAGAGTACCGTAGTGAAATATTTGATTGATGCGTATGATTCACTGTCTCACGTCTCACTGAACCTCGGCAGAGCCCTGTGATCCCTCACATCTACGACGCACATTGGTCCTCTAGCATGTGTATATATATATACATGGAAAATGTCTACAGGGTATGTTTGGGAAGCGGTAAAGAATCATAAAAGGAAAACAACTCCGTATGTGCCGGCATATTCTCCAGGTCATTCTAGAGAGGCTGTAATCAAATCCAGAACTTTCGTCCAACCTGTGAACAGAGTATGGCGTGGCGTGAGGATTATTTGATGTTGGAGTAGGAGGGCTCATTTCCAGTTGTCATAAATGGATGTAGTTTTATAAAGTGTGTCAGTCTTACGCCCGGACCATTTTAAGGTGATTACTAATGTTAATGTCGTACCGGTCATTCGCTGGTAGTTTCCCTCTGCGTTTTTAGTGGCGGCTCTTGTGGAAACAAGAGCGAACCTTTGTGTGGCTTTCATGTCAAGGCTCTCTTTGACCCGTCATTTTCTTGATTCAGCATTTTTAATAGTCTGGATGAGGGATGGCTTTGAGAACTTGAGTGACAGACTCGTTGATAGCTTCATTGATAATATCAAGGGCAATAGTTACAGTGCAGCTATGGTGATCATATGGGAAGGAGGGTGTGTGAAGCTAGTATGTATGGATCTCCCAAAATGTCACCGTCACCAGACATATGTACTGTTAGGATTCCTCCAAGGTTATGGTGTCGCTATGAGAGCTTGTTTGCACTGATGGAATATCAAATTTGGATTGAGATTATTTTCCATGTATGTAGCATATATATTTTGATGCACCATTAGTCAAGTATGGTCATGTATGCGTAAAGATGAATGATGATGAAAAAAATGTGTATCTTTTCCGCTCATATCGCTCTGTGTGGTCGGATGAAAATGACAAAATAATTCTGAGGATTTTTCATCTTCGTATTTTGTCTCTCAACAGAATGAAGCTACACGGAATGAGATTTTAAGTCTAAGCCCAAGTGACCTAGAGAAGCGGCTGCTGCGTAGATTAAATTTCGGAACGGCTGGAATTCGTGGGGCAATGGGTGCCGGCTTCGGAATGATGAATGATTTAGTAATTATCCAAACATCTCAAGGACTTGCAACATATGCTGCTAAAGAGTTTAAGGACCGTCCAGACAAATCTGCCGTTGTTGGATATGACGGAAGACATAATTCCAGAAGGTAAAATAGATTACCTCTTATATATATGCATATGTAAGTCGGCAAGAACATGGAATATGTTTGCTACTGGAAGATTGCATAATTGTCATAAAAAATATGAATGCCGCTTGATAAATAAACTCTCTGGACCTTAAAGACAAAGTTGAGGTTTGGTGCGTATGTGCTGTGCGTGTGTGTGCGTAGCCGTAGTAGAGTTAACAATAAAAATAATATTTCTCTAATGGCTTTTCAGATTCGCAGAACTAACCGCATTAGCCCTGCTGGCAAAGGGATTCCATGTATATTTGTACTCTAAAGTGTGTCCAACACCCTTCGTGTCCTTCGGGGTTCGGCACTTGCAGAGTTGTGTGGGTATAATGATAACGGCATCACACAACCCTAAACAAGACAATGGTTACAAAGTTTACTGGTCAAACAGTGCTCAGGTAATTATACTTTAGAAACTTGCAGGAGCTGGCTGAGTTGCATCTGTTACTATAGCGATGAGATGGGGAGTGGATGGTATAATGAAATGAATGGGATTTATGCAGATCATTGAGCCGCACGACAAGAAAATTCAGGCAAGCATAACAGACAATCTCATACCGTGGCCAACGGCGTGGACCACGAGTGTTTTGAAGGGATCTAATCAGGTTTCTGACCCTTTGGAGGAAGTATGCCTGGCTTACAATAAGTTGCTCCAAGATGACATTTATGAGCCGGAGAAAACGCTTCAATCTCACCTCACGCTCACTTACACACCAATGCATGGCGTGGGTCAAACTTACATGGAAAGGGCTTTTCAGGCCGTGGGCTTGAAGGTAATAACAACCAGTTTGAATACTCTTGATTGAGAAGAATTATTTGACATGTGGGTGAGATATGGATGCTAATTATTCACTCTACTTCATAGCCTTTCATTTCAGTGAAGGAACAAATGGAGGTAGACCCAGACTTTCCTACCGTCAAATTTCCAAATCCAGAGGAGGGGAAGAGCGCTCTGAATCTGTCTATAAAAACTGCTGAAAATGGGAAAAGCACGGTGATATTGGCCAATGATCCTGATTCAGATCGGTTGGCGGTAGCGGAAAAAAATTCGACGTGAGCATATGTCCGGATATTTATATGCAGTTTATTTGGATGGTTATGGAAATGAAAAAGAGACAAATAAGTAATGTTGTAAATTATATTGTACAGGGGAGGGTGGACTGTATTCAACGGGAACGAAATTGGCGCCCTATTGGGCTGGTGGATGATTCACACGAGGCGTGAGAAGGATGACAACAAGAATTGCTATCTACTCTCCAGCACTGTGTCATCCAAATTTTTGAAATCTCTCTGTGACAAGGAAGGATTTTCGTTCCTGGTATGCGTGCCTTAGTTTTTATGATTCAAGGCTGTAATCATTATTTCAGAGCTGGCTTCACATTTGCATGAAAAATTTGTTTCGAACTTATGCGGTTTGTCTGGGTGTGTCATTTTATGTGACTTTATTTTTTTGTGTGTTTGGTGATTGCAGGAGACTTTAACAGGTTTCAAATGGATGGGGAACAAAGCCTACGATTTGACTCTGAGTGGATTTGATGTGTGTTTTGCTTATGAGGAAGCAATTGGGTTTATGTGCGGGAAGACTGTACTGGACAAGGATGGAATTTCAGCCGCCGTACGTCTGGCAGAGTTAGCAAACTTCTTGGCTAACCAAAATCTGACCTTAGGAGATAAACTGAAGGAACTGTACAAGGAGTGAGTGGCCTTTGCGTGAATATGTTATCTCTGAACTTAACTGTGAGGACTACACTGAATATTTTTTATTTAAAATGACCCTCCGTATCAAACTGCCAAGGTCGGTGATGCGTGGGTTGACATCTTGCGGGATGTTGTAGAAGCTCCGTCATGAAGAGTCGGAACGATTTTTGTCTTCTGAACTTAATTTCATTTTTTAATTCGTTTCAGGTATGGATACCATGTGAGTTTGACATCCTACTTCATTTGCACGGACCCCGTCAAGACGGAGAAGATTTTCAACTCGATTCGGGCAAGATGTAATCGCGAATCGGAGGGCAATATTCTTGTACTTGATTTGCCATTGGTATGTGCTTAGTTGGACTATTGGGGTTAGGTGGGACGAGAATTTGTTATAACGGCGGGGTGGAATTTATTTGATAAAATGGTGTTATTTCGTAGGAATGCCATGTTGCACTCAACAATTGTCAACCAAGGACGCAAGTCAGAGCTGTGGCATATCGGGACTTAACCACCGGATATGACTCTGAACAGCCGGACAAGGTCCCCGTTCTACCTGTCTCCACCAGTTCTCAGATGATAACTTTCCGCTTCGACAATGGTCTGGTATTAACCATCCGTGCCAGTGGAACGGAGCCTAAAATCAAGTATTACGCAGATTTTAGGGTCTCAGACAGTGATGAAGAGTAAGAAGTCCTGCAAATGCTTTCCAAGCCTCAGTTGTATTGATGTCGTGTGAAATCTCGTTGACTTGATTCTATTGATTTTTACATTCAGGCGGTGGAATCGAGTTAAAGCGGAAGTATCTCGACTTGTCACTACTATTGTGGAGGATCTCATGGGCGATTATATCAATGATTTGACTCCGCAAAGTGATATGGATGGATCTGATTGAGGTGTGCAGAGGAAGGCCCTTCTTTGAAGTCTTCAGAAGAGTGTACACGACGTGACAGTTTTGTATGTACTCCATGAATACAATTCAACCGGATCACATTATGTGTTGACCTTGAATTTTGCTGCTTGGAAAAGTGTAGTGGTTCAATTTCATTCATAGATGAATAGACTTAGGATGGACGCATATTAAAATGACTCACGGAAACCTGAAATGGCTCATGAAGTGAAAGCAGAAGAAGAAGTTTAGAAGAGATGCGAAAGATCTGGTCACTTGGAAATTAAATAGTTTGTGCCACGTTTGAACCAACGCGTTGTTGAGTCATTTAAAGGATACGAGCTGTGGTTGAGGAATTTTCCATCTTAGTTGGAATGTAATTCTTCGTAATATTGTTGTACTAGATGTTCGCAGAAGCTTCATAAGTGAAGGCTCGTGCATGATTCGGCACGAATTTGTTGTTAAAGGTGTTGTGGATATTAATTGAACTCATTTAGCTAGCTTGATGGAATGGAGTTTCTTGAAGGAGCTAAAAACTAAAAATAGCGGATGAAATGATGCTAAAAAGTGTTAGAAAGAAATGAGCCAAGGAAGGGTGCAAGCGCCTAAAGCACCACCTTTTTTCCAATGTGATTTTGAGGAATAGCTGACATTTTGTGATATTCTCTCCCAGTTAGATTTTTTTCTTCTCTATTTGATTTTTTGTGGACAAAATCTCCTTCACAGCAATGTCATGTACGTGAGTAATGTATGGTTCTTATTTCCCTGTTTTACTCCCGTCGAAT
>WJFA01000148.1:0-62666 GCA_009870155.1 Pseudobourletiella spinata | reverse complement strand
GATCGATAATCGACGTTATTCGTCAAGAATATCGAGTGTATTGATCCTCTAAAAACGTCGATTATCGTCAATAATTGAGCCTTCGATAATCGACACTCCCATCCCTACTATCTGTCAAATGGCAACCTTATTTCCCTACTTAAATTTAGCATTGCCAGACTATACGCGGTTGTATCATCAGCTAATATTGCTAGCATGACTTAACTAGGGGGACTCGGATGCAACCGAGTCACCTATTATGCTAAAAAGTGGAAGGAGTAGAAAATACTAGTTATTAATAATAAACCAACGGAACATGAATATTATGAGATGTGGAGAGGGATGCTTGCTAACATAACATAACAAATGTAAATATGTTGCTCCTTTCCACATCGTTTCACTCAGGTCGAAACCTCTTAAGGTTACTGACGGTCAGTGAATTCCAAAGACTTGTTCCAAGTACTCGTGTCACTCAGGTCGAAACCTCTTTAAGTTACTCAGTATAATTTGAAGCAATTAAAGCGAAACAGACAAGGTATGAGATTTTGAAAAACATAACGTGTCGAGCACATAATTCCAAACCTTGGCAGCAGTTTTGAGCAGAAAGTAGTATGAATGGTGTGCACGCATGCATTGTGACAGAATTTGCGCTGAAATTTGTTGTCGACATTACTGTGATTATCGAGCGAAGGAGCGAGATTATCGGCCGTCTCGTTTTGGGAAAATGTGTACGGTAATAGCGATTCGCGATATCATATCAAAGATAAAGAATGATCCTGTCTTTACTGAGATAGATCACACGTTTTGCGAGGTCACGTAGAGAGGATTCACTATGATGCGAGTTTTAGAGCACGAATCATGCCATAAAGGGAAGGATACATCAATTGGCTTCATTGCTATGATGAAATATAATTAAATTTTGTCCCATTTATTTCCAATCCCATATTTTTCTCAGTCCAATTCCAAATTTTAGTATAATTGTATATGTAGTAATGAAGTAATCCTTCGTTATAAGTTAAAATACTTATTATAGAGCTCTAACAATTGTGTAGATATGACAGGTGGCGCACTACACATCTCCGGCCATTTCTCTTTAAAAAACTATGGTGACCACAGTTAACGAACAGAAATAAACAATTATGCCCGACTGAACTTTAGATAATGATTCAGATACCTAACCAATCAAAACTCATGCTTAACTCAAACAATGGAAATTGAATGCGTTCGGCCCCCAATCTCAACAAACATCCAGAAGACGTTACTTCCACTTAGAATGGTGCCACCACGTTTTGCTTCAGAATTACTATAAATTACGCTTTGCGAGACTAGATGCCCATGACCTTGTAACGGTTACACACGTAAACCTAACTGATGTTTAAGAGAAATCAATTTAATACAATCAGTGCAACATGATTTCCACTAGAGAACAGCCGGCGCGAATCACCAGCTAATAATGACAATGGCTACAGTTGCAAATTGTTAAAACTGTGCACATCTATTTTAATTCAAGCGTCATAATTATTTAAATTTGTATCAACTCATTCACATTCCCACAGCACTATCAGGAGGGTATGAAATGGTATATTTAAAGTCTTGGCCACACCACTAACCATCTGACTCTTTTGTCTTACGAGTTGCTACGACAGCGTCTACCGCCTTTAACTCAGAAACAGGGAGACACTGACAAGTCCAATTAAAACCAGTTTACATCTTCGACTCATAGTAACAAGTTTCAGTAAAGATCGCCACAGAGAGTATACTCCTAATACAAACACGATTAACAATGATTAACCCGGATGCCTAATTCCTAGTGTTTCTATTCATATCAGTAGTATTGTAATAGTAGCACCCTACGGTTTGACTTTGTAACAAGTTTTCACTTCAGTATACACTGATTATACAATTTTTAACGCTATTCGCAATATAATTTCGAAAGGATAAAATAAAATACAATTTATCATACATTTTATCATCTCAAGGTACATTGGTTAAAATATATTATGTAGTTGCTGGTTCATTAAATTTAATTGTATATGTGTAACATACAATTCTTATATTTGGTTTTATATAGAGGAAATTTCTTCTTGATGATGATGCCCTCTCAGCGCTGTTGTAAATGGAGTAATTCCTCTCTCCGCAGTTTTGTTTCTGCTTCGTTCCAGTAAAAATTTCGCTGAATTTCAAATCACATCTCCCTTTTCGCCCGCCCAATAATTGCCAGAATAAAGCTGTAATATTTTCCTACGCCCAGTAAAGTTAACCTCCGAAACTAATCCCGTTCAGCTGTTTTTTGAAACTGCCTATCTACCTCAAACTTTCCTGAACAAGTCATAATCGATGCAACAAAGACCTGAGTTTCAACCTACCGAGCTCAATTCTGCTAAGAAGTTACTAAAAAGAAGGTTGAATTTTAGACGAAGATCTACCTGCACGCCTAACTCCTTTATAATTACGGTGGGGAAATAGCCTCGAGTTTACTTGCCATGAAAAATAAAATGTTTGAATAGTTTATCAATATTTTCTCTCAAAGGCTACTCCTACTCCACTAAAAATGCACACAGGAAGTTAAAGGAAGGGGTAAGACTAATTTGCATTCATAATTTGGTTCTAACTCAAGGGAATGTATCACATTTAAGGAGGACCTTATCTGCTACATTTTTAACACAGAGAAGAAAACCAGAAGGTTATCCAGTAGGAAAAGTCGCAAACTTGCGTAGCCCCTTAGCCTCACAAGCTACTCCTGAAAGTGTTGGCTGAGGCTAGCTAGCTGCAGTGCAAAACTGAAGTTTCGCTCTATCATCAAGTGTATGCCAAACCAACTCCAAAAAGGATTTCAAAAGTTTTGATCCAATCCTGCAATAGTTCCTTGTAAATATTAAGAAACAGAGCGTTGTGCAACCTGCAGAGAAAATCATAAAACTGATAGGATCTCATGTTTTCCCCTTCCAAGCCTCATGTCTGATTATGCCTTTTTCCGATCCTCGTGAGCCTTTTTAACAACTGCCAATTTCGAATGAGGATCTCGAACTGGTAGACTGGAATAGGGAGCTTCGCGAGTTCCGTGCAACATCAATCCCCACTCCTTCAAAAAGCCGCTTTGTGGGATTTCGCCGGGAAATCTTACCTGTAATTCAAAGGAACCATTTTACAAAATTGCTATTGTGAATAAAAGGCGGGATCTGTCCAACGTTACGTTTCCTTCGTTACTAAAACTGTAAAAATGATTACTTCTAATGTCCATGTGCCCCGTGGATTTTCTCCCCACGTATGTGTTGTCATGAATGGCCACTTGACGAATCCATCATGTCGATCATCGTCATTTGGTCGACGACTCAAAATCATTGACCTACAATAAAAAAAGAATCAAAATTTAAAAGTACCTTCGAAAACTTCAAATAATAAACTTATATTACTCCAAAGACTAGGTGAACTCAAGTCTCGTATAAAATTTTTCTTTCTCAATTAGAAACCAATAGGAATAGAACTAAAACAATTGTCAGCACACATCAGTTCCGTAATGTCGTCACAATTAACAAGTACAAGGCCATGAATGGTGGGAATTCTGTGGACTTCCAGTCATGCTCCCCGGTCGTGCTCCGAGCGTGAACAGCTCAATAAACAAGGAAACTAACCGAGTGCGAGTTCAATAAAAAGCACCACTAAACAAACAATAGCAACGGAGTATATTTTAAACTCAGAGTACTCTCATCAAAACGTTGTAAACATTATTACCTTGTGCCCATCGGCGAAGTTAAGAACATTTGAACTTCTCCTCTCCGTGTTGCATTCAGCGTGATGACGCACTGAACATGCTCCAAGTATTCCACTTGCGTCTCCGACCCTTCACATGCGTTAGTTTCCAGTTTCAAGACCAAAGAGTTTCCACGGTAAGGGATTGGGCTGGAAAAGTAATCAGACACAAAAGTATTAAGTATCCCTGAACATCGCCCACAAGTACTCGTACACACACACACACACCCCAACATGTACACACATCAGCGGCCATATTAAATGTGCCTTAAGTTCCATCATATAAACCGATAAACCCCTTCGCAAGGGCAATTTCCCGTTACATGAACGTTCATCTAAAAGACGAGTGGTCAACTAATACCCTTGTAGGATTCCCGACAAGGCGGATACCCTAACCTCGCAAACCAACAACACGAAGTTCGGTCAACTCGAAAAAGAGAGAACACACACGGTGAATGACATTCAGCGGAAAAACCTTTGACAGTGATAAATTGTTTGAAGCGGATCACCGTACACGTATATAAGGATCACACGGATGCCAGACATCCATTATTTATAGATAACTTCCACATCCACTTCCACCCCTTTCTTCTAAATTAAATCGTAACGTGAACTCATCTTGAGATCAGGAACATGCACAAGCATCATTTTTTCAACTAAACTTTCACGAGATATAAAACTGTATCCCTCACAAAGGGTAAGTAAATCACATGACTAAGATGTCTCTCCATTAACCCTCGACCTACGTTATGTGGCTAACAGACCGTTTCAAACGGCAAATACATCAGAATTAAGAAACTTACTGGTGCTTAGTGATGCTCCCGCCGTCACAGTGGTAGCGCGCTGGTACGGTCTTCCACTCCTTTGCCAAAGCCACCATTGCGCCAGCGTCAAGAACTCCAAATCCGAAAAGATGATTGAATTCCAGCCCCACGCCATTCATTGTCCAGCGGAATCTCCCTTTGGCATCGAATAAGGAATTTCTCTTTGACGTCAGCACCGTCAAGTGCTGAATGTCTCTCCATGTTAGTTGAGGACTATTATAAAGGAGGAGGAAACAATTGAGTGAATGCATTCAATCCGAATCAAAGTCCTAGAACTTTTGCCCTGTTGTGCCCAAAATGCACCAGCTGGAACCTCCGTATACATGCATACATACACACACACACTCATACATTTCTGCATGGAACCAGAGCCCATGCGAGATAAGATCGGGAAAATTAGATTTCTGTAAGAGCCCCGCTGTTCTCAGTGTCACAAATGCCAGTGGACGGCAGGGAGGCAGAGCTCCGTGCCTAAAAGCCTTGTTCCCTCTCTCTTTCACCCATCAACTATCCTTGAAATCTGGCTCCATTTCAGTCGCCCTTGCCCTCCTCCAGCATGTCTCCCGGCGGCCCTCCACCCTCCACTTTCATCATCATCGTCACCATTTCGCAACGCCCTGTGTCTTTACACATATATTAAAGATGTCATTATGTCAGTCAAGGTTGTGCGCCACGCGTAATTGGGTTCACCTTGGACAGGCCTTTAGGGACGGAGTTAGGACCCGAGCATAAATTCCAGCTCCACATAACGTTCCCATTCATTATTTCAAATTATTAGCAAATAATGCGGCAGCAGTCAACCCCACGCGCTGAAGCCAGTGGCTAAGACCATAACACTACTCATATTATCGGCAATTACGATTACAAAGCGTTACATGTGCACACATAGAGGATAGAAATCGACCGAGTACTCAATCAGTAGTGCGAGCTTACTTTGCTTCCAAGGCTAGAGCGAAAACACCGGCGGCTTCTGGTGCTGCCGCTGAGGTTCCCGAATGACTCTTAGTGCACTTGCCATACAAATCAGTCGTGGCCTGGAACACACACGCATAAAACAAGACAAACATAAGCCCGAATTTCTTTGTCCGATGAAACCACGTGTAAGTTTGTGCAAGCTCTTTGGAAAACGGGCACAATTAAGCCCTGCCCCTTCAACCTGCTCTTATTCTCCCTATCCCTATAGCTCTCTCCCTCGCAATACAATTTAATCCCTGACACGAACAAAGTTGATACAATGGCGCGGATCGATACTTCCCTACGTCTCTGTCCCTTTCAGATAATACCAAGTTTTCCCTTCTCAACATGCGAAAGCCCCAGCTGAATACGTCTTTGTGAGCTGGAATGAAAATAAAGGGAGAGGCAAGGGAAGAAAAGGAAAAAAATATCTTGATAAGATCTATGTCATCCTACTCCCATTGAACTTAACCATGCTCATGTTTCAGGGTAGGGCTCCTTCCGGTATTCTCATGAGCACGACGTCAACAGACACGCTCTGCTACTTAAACACTGAATGAGAGAGCTCGTGAAGGGTATAGGGGCTCAGGCGCCATTGAGCCTCTCGTGCCTCAAAAACTTACCACGCCAGTGTTGGGATCCTTAGCTCCATTGCTAAAAGTAGAGGCTAGCGTTGACGAGCAAGATTCATCGTAATGGGCATTCTGTCCATCGTTAATGGCCGAATTGATGGAAATGGTCCACATGGACGCGGCGTAGCCGTCACAGTTGCAATCATCATCCTCTCCACCATCCCCGCTCGCCCAGACATAAATGTTCCCCAGACCGTTCCTTCCCTGCAAAGAAGGGCAAGCAAGGGGAATCACGATATGAGCTCTGGTCTTTAATTTGATGGTGGAAGCCTTGAGTAGAAATTGATTCATCTTATTCGCATTGGAAATATGGGGAAGTACGTATAGTGGGGCAAGGAGGGCTGGCTGTTACACAGCATGACAGGGTGTCATGGATACCTGGATCCTGTGGCAGCGACGGCAGATTCTCCGTCTTTCACTGCTCGTGGGTGGAGGGTAATGGTATAATGCGTTAAAGAGACGCGCACACCGTAGCATTAATAATACTGTTCTGAGGAAATTTTCATACCTCATTGACGCCCCGCACAATTGCTCTCATGGTGGCATTACGCGGTCCATCAACCGTCTTCCCGTCATCTGTCGGTCCCCAGGATGCGCTGTAGATGTCAATTAAGTTCGGCTCATGGCCCATCGAGTTCGCCTCAATCAAGTCCGTCATGTACGGTTGATCCAACATGCGAATGCCTGTTACAAATTACACGAGTCACACACCCCGTCAGTCAACTCCACAGTACCGTCTCATTTGTCTATAATTAAACGCCCTATCGACCTTTTCCACCCAACCTCCGCTAATGATTATCCTACACACGTGGAGATTTACCTTAGTCCTCCATAAAAGACTCAGACTTCCAGAATATTTACTAACAGGATTCAGTTCTCGCTATTTTTAACTAGCAACAAAGACAACCGAGGGATTACATATTTCCGTTATTATCAGCTACACTTCAATGTCGCCGATCTGAGTACTGACTCCGTAGTCGTCTAATTCTGTAGGAGAAAAGCAAATGACAGGATTACTCCAGCAACTTTACAAAGGGCGGAAGCAGCCTAGAGAACCCCTTATTTTGTCTGCATCTGATCTAGAAAGTTCCTGATAGAAAACGGCTAGGAAACGATGTGAAAAAGCGGGATTAAATTTCCAATTTATCCAATTCGCTCTGAATGAATCTGCTCCTGATTCATCATGACTACAAAGAAGGATGCACTGGATTTATTTTTCGCAGATAAAATT
This sequence comes from Pseudobourletiella spinata, assembly GCA_009870155.1. Lineage (NCBI taxonomy): Eukaryota > Metazoa > Arthropoda > Collembola > Symphypleona > Bourletiellidae > Pseudobourletiella > Pseudobourletiella spinata. The sequence goes on along the minus strand of WJFA01000148.1, from coordinate 55,296 downwards.
CAAACAACTCAAGAAAGAGCCAGGAGGGGAGTGCGTTTTAGGGAGTGCTTTCACGTGAGACTACCAAATCGAATCTAATGTGACATGAATGGATCTGATCTGCGGATTAGTAACATCAAATCTTATCTCTTCTAACCGGAAAAATTTAGGATCATACCACGAATCTGGCAAAGAAAATCAAAGCATGGGGACCTGCATCAGCAAATTCAAAGATTTCATCCAGAGCAAAATCAACAGTGGCACAATTCCAAGCCCCTAGTTGGAAATTCGATGAAACATACAAAGTTTACCCCAAATACATCCACGCAGAAGCTGTCTAGTAGCAAAAAATCCAGAGGATATTCCCAGGGTTCTAATATGATCGAGATGCGAGCACCCTTTCGGATGACACTGACTATCTGTTCACTATCTTGTGCACATTTTGTAAGGCTTGACTGTGATCAATTGTCTCGGGTGATTACAGTATTCCTACCCTAGAACTCAGACCACCTCCAATTTTCCAACTCACTTTCCCATAAAGCATCAAAAGCAGTTTCTTTCAACTTTTATCCTCGAATTTCCGTTGTTCACATCCATCACAAGGACTCGAATCCTCCCATTATTGCATTAAATTGAAGACTCTCCCTGTTCCGGAAATCCCTCCAGATTTCTACATGCGATCAAACCTGGAGGAATATGATCCTATGGAAAAGTAAAAACTAAAATGAAACGGCTTTACGGGGGCACGAGTGTTTGTTACCATGCCACCTGGAGAAACACGTTCACGGTACTTTCACTTTTGAGCCATTTCATGGAAAACAGAATACTAGTTTTGTGGCATACAAAGAAGAATAAAAAAGCGCTCACTCAACGCAAGTTCTGATCGTGTTATGAATAAATAATTATGGCATCAGATAGGAGCATGGACTAGCTGAAGTAACATCAATTCACCTTTCAAAAACTCACTCGGAAATAAGGCTAAAGAAATGATCAACGACTTTTCTCAAACCAAGATTCTGGCTGTTTAGAAAAGATTTTGAGTAGGACTATTGACCTCTATCTGAGACCTCCTTAATTTGCATCACATTGTAAATTTAGAGATCACATATTCACGACTAAATAACCTGCCCACTGAATAACCTCTTGTGCATTTGGAAATCCCGGCCTCTATTGAATTCGGATTCGAACGAGCGCGCACGAGTAGAGTCAACAGACATGTTTGATCTCAGAATTCTCTTTGTCGTCACACTGACTCAAGTAGCCTCTGCCGACTGGACCAAAATCCATGCTGTCTCGGACGTTCAAAGTTCACAGCTAATAACCGAGCCACTTTCCCCTTCACGACTAGCCTTTCATCGCCGTCGCCCCGTATGAATGGCCGCGACTCATGAGACTGGAAGTACTTCCCTTGGAGTTCTCTCCATCACCTTCACCCCATGCATAGCCTGTCTATTCCCGCCCCCTTAAAACATACATACGTCTCTAAGCCCACTCGGAACTGGGGTGGATTCCAAGGGGGAAATCATCATGTTGGAAACATCAGGAGCGACGTGTCGGTAACGGTGCATAAAGTACACCATTTCCCCTTAACATTCCTTCAACGTCCGCATTCCCTTCTCACAAAACCTGTGGCTCCCAAAACACTTTCCTCACTGCACAACACCCGCGGCCTGAATTACCCGTCAATGCAGTGGAGGAGGCGGGCAGTGCGTGAAAGAATAGTCATCAACTTTCACATGTCCATACATTATTGATTGCGGCAGTCGTGCGGGAGGGACTTAGAACGTCCTCCAGAATTACCATGTTAATAATTCAAACACCATCCCGGGCAAACCCCTAATAATAATTCATGAACGTGGCTTTCGACTCGACGCTAAGCGGGGCCAATGTTATTTGAACTCCCCGTCGAGCTTAGGAACACGTGAGAGCAGATCCAGCAGTCGTCTATCCCGACCACCGAAATAATTCCCGGCATAATATGGCAGGGAATAATGGAGATGACGAGTACGAAGACGAGAGGAAAATTCTTCGCACTCAAAAGGAACGGACTGGTAATAAGGAAGAATCTAAAAAAGAGTCACTTGCTCCGGCGGAGCACATTAAATTGACGGGAGAAAAAGCTCGCCTGGAAGGGAGGATGCTGAAGATCCCTCGTTGAATACCCTCCAGCTTTTATTAAGCAACCTCCTCGATCCGCCATCCATTACCAACCTCTCCTTTGGCCACCAGTACTCCTACGTAGGTGGTTCCCATTCGTTAGCCGAGAGGGATTTTGCCCAGCACGGCTTTGCCATTCCACAATTTCAAAGGCCACTTACAAGCCTTGCCCTGGGTGCGGAGTTGGTCCCGTTGTACAATTACGGGACTGGTTCCGCAACCAAGCGCAATTAGTAGCTCTTCCGTTCCACGGTTCAAGAGCACGAAGCCAGCAGTCCGCCAGTCCACATCTCAATTCACTGTCTGATGAACTGAATCTCCCGGTCCCAACATACCCTATTCTTTCATGCCCCCAACCAACCCACGAATACGTTTGACAAATGACGTCCAGAGGGCTAAGAGTCTTTGCGTCCGCCAATATAACCAGGATGGGGGAGTGGGAATATGACTCCGAGCTGAAGCCTTTCATGTTTGAAATAGGTAGAACGGGATGAACAAGCGGGCAACCATCCCTTAACCATGCCTCTTTGTCCACATGTATTCCATAAGTTCAACCTTATTTAATTTACTCACCCCTCTAACCAAGACAGCGACTCACCTGCAACTTTGGAGTCATAAGCGACGCCCACTCCGCAGATCCCGTTGTCCCGAGCGGCGGAAACTTCCCCAGCACATCTCGTCCCGTGGCTGCAAAAAGGAAAATCAATTAAAAATAATCTACTTCTCTACAAATTTCACAATGTGAACTCTACCATGAATATTACCCTAAACAGAGTGAGAGGGAAACCTCCGTAACCCGGAACCGTTACTGAGAACAGCCTTTGTTGTTAGGTTATCAAAGTCACCACGAGGCGCTGCACACCCCTTATTTCCTTATTAAAATTATAGCTTTATTTCTAATGCTCATTTAGTTGCACAGAATGTACAATGCAGCGTGCAGCTCCATAACTTTCAGCACAGTACAGGAACGTACGATCGGCCCGGTGCGCTATGGCCCCAACCGAAACATGAGTCTCCACAGCGCCATATGGTTTGCAGAAAATTGAATGAGATGATGTATCTCCCGGCCCCAGAGCTGCAATCATGAGCGGACCTATGCTCAGTTTTACTATACAAATTGCAAGGCTCCGTGTCACTCTCCCGACTCCCCAACCAATGATGACAGTAATTTAGCCGAGCTCCAAGCTGAAGACCACAGGATCAGAGAGAATTCAGTAGTAGTAGTGGCAAAAGCAAAGCCCAAAGTTGTGCATATAACTCAAATTTCTCGCTAATCAACTCTCCTTTGATCCAACGCTATAGTTGCATAGCGAACAAGCAGGTTCACCTCAAACTCCTCTCATCCTTGAATTCTGAAAAGGATTTGATGAGGGAAATACAAAATTTTACAGCCACTCCTTTTCTGTCCACATATTGAAGACTTTTTTAGTGGATACGATAAAATCGGCTACCAGAGCCACCACACAAGGGTGGAATCATAGCACTGAGACAAGCTAATTTATACCAGCCATATAGTTGTTCCGGTAATAAAATCCCACTCACTCACAGTCCAAGGTGACATTTACATATGGGTCTGCCTTGGTGCGAATCATTGATTCAGCTTCAAATAAAGCCCCATTATTCGCACCCACAGTTTCGCATTCGTATTAGTTTTAATAGCAAATCTGAAGGGTTCCGGTTATTTCAGTGGGAGGAGGACACAACAGAATTGGAGTCAACTCTACCACAATACTTGTGAGGAACACCATTTTCGAAGGCAACTTTCCTGGTACCTGAATTCAACGGTCGATCGGTCAAGAGTTAATGGGAGGTATATTAAATACTTTACATTTGAACTTCAGTTTCCATTTCATCAGGACAAGTCATAGCCTCAAATTATATTGAACGGTTACGTAATGCAATATTTCTCTTGTCCAAACTGAGGCCTACGGAAATGGCAGTGAGGGGAAATACTGAGGCTTTAAGTTCAAGTAGCTGCGACTACTACTGCGCAATAGGTGAATAGAAACCGACATTATGGGAATATTCTGAAATATCCCCCCTCCTCCGTGTAACATTGGAGAGATTTTACTAAAGACGCTGTGTACCGAGTGCAAGTACAGATAGCCTTTGTTTCCGTAAGTTGATGGATTCGAACGTAGTTACGTGGAGCAAAAGTCACAATTGGAATCCCCGCGGCGTTTAAGCGCAGAATATATGGAAACCTTAAAAGTCCAAACTAACTTATTGAGAACGATAACTGAGGTATACCTGGAATGACACGTGTGGAACAAATTGAAGGGGAGATAGTAGGTTTTATATGGGGGTACAATTGTGTGCCCCTTACCCATCTAGAACGGTGACTAAAGGGGATAGAAGTCACACAAAGCTACTACGGGCGGGTTAACGAGCTTGAACAACCTCTGCACATGTCAACAACCTGCATGGAAGAGAAGCCAGATCAATATTTTCCATCATTCGCACCCCAAGGCTGTTATCCACTGTACTTCCTGTTTTTTACCCGACAACGAAAATCTGAGATTTTAGTTACGAGAACCTATCCGAGCACAACCGTATGCACAACCAATAGTTATATAGACTACCCCTGACTACATTTCTCTGGGTTCGCTCAAAACTCTTCCTACTTTTCATTTCAGGAAAAACAGAGGCTAAAGGAACCGTTGGAGTGTACTATTCACAAAAGCAAAATGATCAAGTTATTCACCACACCGTCTACGCCCACGGCGATTTCATTTCAAAAACGCACTTATCCCACCCACTCCCACGGAGTCAAAACGCTCCTCCCAATTTAATTCATCATATTCCAGTCCTCTCCCCTCCTCCTCCAACTCTCTCCATCAGTATGCAGAGGAAATTAGATGAGGGGTCTTCAAATGGTACGGCCAATGATACAAAAATTGTAATTCATGTTTCGACGAGTCTCATCTATAGAGCCGTCATGAGCGTGTCCCGACTGAAAATTAACTCATTGAATGAAATTCCTTCTAAACCCCCTCCACCATTCCGCAACACGGTTTGTTAGATTGAATAAATACGAGGGTAAGCCCCATCAGCTAGTCGCGTTACCTACCCTAAAGAGCTCCCACGGCATGGAGGCTGGATATTTGGATGAGGGAGTAGGAACAATTATCCCGAATGGATTCCCATGTTCCACTGCCAATCAGACCTCCTACATTCAAAATCGTTCAATAATGCACAGCACAAGATGAAGGCTTGAAACTGAAACCGTGTACGTGATTCAGTGGCGACGTAACCCAATTCAACTTCACAATTGATCAAGTTCTGAGTATCACACACAATGTTCAAATATCGAGAGAACTTTTCTCATTTTCCCTCGACGAAATTGGACTTAAAATCAAATTGAACTACTTCTATAGACTATTTCCTGTAACCACTCCGTTTATTGGTCACATCCAAGGTCTGACTACTAGGACGAATATAGTCAAACTAGGAAATATAATGCACTCACCAAAACCATTCAACTTATAACCAACAGATCACAATAGCACTTGACGTCAAACCAGAAGCATGATATAATCATGCTCGTTAGACACACCATTTTATCGCTTTCCTCATTCTCCACCCCATCGAATGGAATAGTGCTGTCTCCGATGTACAGAAGTATTAGTTATGTTTATAACCCCGGAATGTAGTTGGAAGTTAAGACAGTGCTAACCAACTACTTCAGATGACACGTACGGCTAACGTTCAACATGAAAGAACGGAGACTTCTAGAAACATCGACACTGCAACTTTCTCGATAGCAGCATAAGTACCGACGTTGCGATACCAGAAATGAGATCGGTTTCGGAACCAACAACTTGAACCTTCCAGATTGTGGACGTCACAAAGAATGAAGCTAGATTAAGTGAGGCTGACAAGCTAAAGTGGCCTTATTGTTACAAGCTCCTGCCAAATCCCGTCACGAGGGTGGCACTATAACTTTGTCCTCCTCCGTCCTTTCTTCTGGATAATATTGGGAAACTCTTGGGGGATTGTCGTTCTCTCATTAAGAAAGCTCCATAGGCCAACAGCTGGGACTGAAAGTGTTGTGAAATTGTGGAACTTACGTGGGTACAGCCTTGCTCGAACTTATACACAGACATAGGATATACTTGAGGATACTCACCTATTGAACCAGTCGTCCGTGTAGCGGGGGAAAGGATACGGGTCATTACTGCTGAAGTCGTAACTCGCCTTCGCATTCTGAAATAGAGGTAGAAAAACGGTTCGTGGGTTAAAGAGAGTTTACAATCCACATGTCTGACCGCACGAGTTTAGTAACTACAGCGCATATTTGTATTAACCCTTTCATCACTCAGTCCTTCTTCGGCAGTTTTTCCATTAGATTAGTTTCCTCTTTCTTTCTCGGTTGAAACATGACAGTGGAATCCTGTCTTGACGTGCCGTGGACAAATACAAAGAGAAACTTTACCTTGAGGAATATTTCATCCAGTGAGGACAGCTCTGCGGGATCCACCCCGAAAACTTTGTTCACTGATCTCCACTTCTAAATAAAGCAGCCTCCCCCTCCCCCAAATCTTCTCAGCACAAATTAACGAACTTTTCCACCTAACAATATGATACTCCTTCCTTCACACCCACAATTTATTCTTCCTGACGTCTTACAAACTAACTTCATCACAGTTGAACATACACAATGTGACAGCCTCAAGGATTATTAAATGAATTACTTACGTAGTTGAATTTCAGGTCTGGATGCATGTAATCCACTCCGTCATCCATGATGGCCGTCGTTACATTCTTCCCAGTGATCCCCTGCGCCCAGGCAGCCTCCACGTTCAAATCTAACTTGGGTTTCCCGCCGTTTTGACCCGTATTTTTCTGCGGGAAAAAGGAGCAACACGTGACATAAGCCAATGGTCATTTCCAGTGCATTCAACTCTGACTGACTGAGAGTCATGAACTCATCATTTGAGGGGAGGATCACGGACATGGGGGAGTCGGGACTTAGAGGATTTTATTACAGGAAAGAATTGCGCTACTTCGTCACTGGAAAACTTCGTTCAACTTTTATCTCCTTCCCTTCTACATATCCCATCAGTCTCTATTGCGTCCCACACCAACATTTTCCTCGTGTTGGTTTTATTTCTAGCTTATCCTCCCTCGCATCACTCTTAACGGGTTTCCGCCCAGTCGCAGTCGGGGCGGAAGTAATTCGTTGAAAAGTATGTGTTCCAAAATTTCCTTTTCTTTCTTTTCCTGGGTTATGAGAGTTTGAGCGCAGTGGTGTACGCGCACAAATCGATCTTTCATGTGAATTATTCTAAAAATTCTCTTACCTCATGTCATCATATTGTGCTCACAACGACGATAGAAGGTTTGTAAATTGGAAATTGAGTGGGAAGGATATAATCTAAATTCCAAGCCTCCGGCTACATTCAGCTCAGTTTTAGGTTGGGATTAAAGAAGGAGAGAATATTACAGCTTTTTTTGGTTCTTTTGCTGGAGCAACCAAAGTGAGCGAGTGGCAGAAAACGTAAGAAATTACTTCGGAGAGAGAGCCAGAGATGCAAATGGCAAAATTTTAACACCCGTCCCTTTCCTTCAGAAAAGCGAAAACGGTATTCTATCATAGATCATAGTTTGACCTGTCCTCACCCACCAGTACTCATCAAATAGAAGTAACTTTGGGATTTTCACTTTGTTCTTTCACATACTACTCTAATGTCCTGAGGTTGGGTTCAATGAGAACTTTAAAATGTGTTCGTCAGCCGAACTTCTCTAGGTGCTTCACCGCAATGGAACCGGAACACCCATCCCCTTATTCATATCACCCGCTGCTGCATTGGCCCTCGGTATTTAGGATCTAGCTCAGCACTTGAGATGATGGTGTTGACACGGCGTAATTGAAAACGTCGCTGTGAGGATCAGGGAGATTTGAAGAGGGGTGTCATGTGCCTTTGGGCACGTCGTGGTCGTAAGCGTAATGGAAAATGTGGACGCCTCATCCTCCTCCACTCCAACTTTGTGCGTAGAATTTCACCATCCCCATCATAATCACTGATCTTCGGAGAGCTCTTTGATGGCATTTTGAGTATGCATTACCCATTCAAATCAATTCCTACCCATTATCCCTCCAAAGCTTTGGCATATGTTGGAGCAAGACGTTACTTTTAAAATGCAGCAGCTCTCAACCTTCCGGGAATTTAATGGTTATTATAGTGTAGTGTTTCGAAGGGCATGCATGATCATCTACCATTTCATACAAGTAAATAAATGTAACAATTTCCTGGAAGTCTTCCCCATTGAAATAGGCTTCCCACTTAATGGGAGGACTAATAAAGGGAGCCATTCCATCACGTCCGCGTTCCCTCCGGTCCGAGTCACGTATGGTCTTCAGAGAGTACGCTCTCCGGCTCGAAATACAAGTTTGCTAATGCAATATGAATGAAATTCAAGGGGAGCCCATTTGTTTTCCCCCTGTTTCCAGTCATTCTCCATCGGAAAGTAACAATAAATGCCGACTTAATGACAGTCTCCCTATTCCTATCACGTCCGCAGGATGCGTCTCACGGAGAAAATAGAGATAAAGTGTCGTGGCAGTCATGATCGAGCGGGCAGGAGGTTGTCACAAATATTTACCTAGGCCGCACCAGTGTCCATACTTGATTACACTTTGGCCAATTGTGTACACAAATGTCGAGGAGACTAAAACATTACACGGACACCCACACCCTCATTAAACACACCTGCACGTACATACGTACTGTACACTTGATACTGCCTCCAGGAAGTCAACGAGAGTGTTGCTAGTAATTCTAGTATGTCACTGATAAACTACCAACTTGGTTACTTGTGCCATAGAATACGAATTGGACCGGCGAATTTGTATGACTTCCAGCAAATGCTATGGAAGCAGATCTTATGTTGGGTCCGCCTTACGTGAAACTGGGAGTATCGGGCCACAGTTTACAACCACACACAGGACCATTTGTTTAAATTATATAAGAAACGGAATGGAAAGTATTATATGACATAAGCCGCTGGAATTTTGCACTCAAAATTTCATTGCACCAGAAAGTAGAACTGTTAGGGGAAATGATGATTCGGAATTCCAGACGTCCTTCCAGTCGCAGATAAAATCCTTCCAACATACTTCCCCTATCTGCCGAATGGAGAAATAAAAAGGGAATTAGGGTAAGAAAGGAAGACGGGGAATAAATTATTGGGGATATGCTATGTTGGACTTCCAATCAGCTGATCTCTTTCTCCTTGTGACTTTTCATTCGCATTTGGTTCTTTTCTTTCTCGCCGCATGAGTAAGCAAACACCAGATGGGGGAATGAATTACATGACGATCTATTCAATACTGATGTATGTGTGCCCGCCCAGCCCCATCCCATTTCCACCCAAACAACTTCCAATTAATCAGCTTCAATGGAGGAAAAATGAGGGACAACGTGATTTGTTCAACGCGGCTACTGCTTCTGAAGGAAGCAGGGAAAGCTGAGATACTCTAACTATTTTGAATAGGAACGACAAAAAGACACGAGCACAAAAGCTTTTCCGGGCTCAATTCGAAATTGCAATTTCCCTCCGCTCCTTTCTTCAATGAACAACTTCAAAGGCAGGCGCTCTTAAATGATTTCCCCGGCCTTGACTATTCCTAAACTCTTTGTCAATAAGTGAACGGCTTGAGCGAGAGGATCGACAGAGCTGACTCGGCCAAAAGGTACATGGTTTACTCGCAAGTCTCATCCCGCTACCTTCTCTAGTTGTTGTCGGAGTATCTGCAGTCATGCTAGTAAGCTCATTTTAGAGCCCACGCGACCCGCATGGTAAGTGTGTGACGTGTGGAGGAAACTAAATGAAGCCCGTTTGCTTCTACAAATTCCCCAGTATGTATCCACATCATTGTCACGGAAGCAATGCTGCTATTTCATCCATCCCAACATGATTAAAAGCTGTCCAATCGTCTCTCCCGCACAACTTCATTTGCTGTTCCCCGGAATGCGCTAATGATTTGATGTAGTTCTCAGGCTCCAGCATCACTGCGGTTTCCATGTGAACTGCTTCCGCATCCCCATTAGCATCGTTAAAGGAATCCGACAGCAAGCGGCGGCAGCGCACAAATATTTTTGCATTCAATGCTTTTATTACCAAATATTTCACACGAGTGTATCGCTATTATGAATCTGCGGGGGAGGGTTTACCTCGTTGTTTCAAACCAGGTAACTTTAAACATCTCCTGCGTCAGAGATACTAGCTGAGAGTGTCTGTGTGTGGAGTGGTTCAGGCCCACTCTGATTGCAATTTCACCTCAAAAGTTTCCTGCATAGTAGATCACCCTGAACGCAAGTATCCTATCAGAGAATTTGCTCTCTTTGACTTACCGGCTGCCTTACCGAAGGGATATTTGGCATAAAACCAAGCTGAACGTATGCATGGGGAATGCTGTCGGGAAAACTTTGATTAAAGTTTATGTTAATTTAACCATGTCCGTACAGCTGTTGGATAGCGCTTGAACGAAGGGCTATTGCAGCTTACAAACATGTATTTGAGCTACCTAACCCTGCATGCACCACTTCCATTTGGATAATACGGAAGGGCAGACTGTACTACATTTCTTAAATCCGTCCTTGATGAGCCCACAAAGACCTTTTAGTTTCGTGTTCCACAATACCAGACCATGGATGAGCCTATGAGCTAGCTGTCTCAATGCTTGTGGCGCGACAGGCTAGAAATAAAAGGTAAAATATCAGTTGCGTCATAGGCTATACGCTACGCAGAACATTGATGTTGTGTACTTCTATTGAGGGATGCCTCGGGAGCTAACGCAGTGATATTTATGTCAGCCGAGTTTGTGTGGAACAGGTGACAAATCCCAGGAACAGTGCCTCGGGAGCCACACACAAATGCGGGCTCAGGCGTGTGGAAAATCCTCAAACATCCGCGTAAATACAACAGTGGAGCGGAAGGAATAAATTCATGTCCAACACAATCCCTCCGCTGCTGGTGGCCTGTTTACCCAACTCTTGAGCATTCCCAGCCGGTGGCATCTGCGCGCGACATCGAGGGAGGACTATTCCGTAGCATCCAGTAAAGACGTGACAACCCAAGACTTTGTAATTACATTTCCCTCAATAGATGCAGCATCATCAGATAATCGCTCCGAATCAACTGTTAGGGATACTCTACTTTGCCTTCCACCCAAAGCCAGAAGGAGCAGTATAGTTGCAGTATTATGCAGAGATCCAGCAGTCCTCCAACCAGTCTCCTACACTAGCCGGCCTTTGAGCAGACTCTTTATAAATGGATTTCGGTTCAACAGTAAAATATTAATGGGATTATATTCTGCTAGGAGTAGGAACACAGTTTTCATTTAGAAAATCCAACCGCCAGGGAAATGGGGAAACATTAGATCGCGAGTTAAAATCGCTGCTGCAGTACCAAAGAAAATGCGAATATTACATTAAATTTAGAAGCATAGAAAACTTTCAACTCTAAGAATCTCTCAACTCAGGCCAGGCAAATGCACTATAGGAATCCGTTAGAAATTGTAATCGTTTTGCAACACTCATACCGGATTTCCATAAGCTGAATTTGACAGGGAATCAATTACAGCCCGAGGACCCCATGCCAGCTACTCGAGTTTCACAGTAATCCTTCGACAAAATATATTCCAGGAACGGGAGTAGTAGGACTCAAGCAAGCTGAAAAAGATCCCGTATATGTGTTAACGTGGGAGTGCGGTGGCTTAAATATATTTGGCCTGGATGGAATGTGCTCCGGAGATAAACTACTTTGTACACAAATATGGTCACGTTGACTAGCGGAAATCCTCCTTTAGCTTCCACTTCTCCCTCGGAGCGGCATCATACCTTGTGAGCTGGAGGGAAATCAATCACAGCGATCGCATTACGAACCGCACCATCTGTGACGGGAACTAGATGCAAGTGTTAATGAAAACAAAAGGAAGGTAAAATGAGACCGGAGCAGAATGGCCGCCATTTCCTAATTTCCACCGCTACTCCACCGATAAATCACCGTACCCGCAGATGAAATCACCCCCTGACAGTTATTAGACCGTATTTTACCATTTCAACTTTCCAATAATATATTTCAGAGGTGACACTTTGAAAGACCTCCGTGGTTTTGCCACAGCTTGTCATGACACTTTTGTTCGCCTCTACCATCACGCGCAGTTCCGGCCATCAAACTTTAACGAATTCACACGATGTGGTTCCAAATTCAGCGTTGAACCTCACAGTTTGACTTTCCCGCAAGCCTTTCACCACCCGTTTCTATGTAGAGGCCCCGTCTTGAGATGTCCTTAGCGCATAGTTTTCACAAAGGCTGGTACTAGCCGTACAAACCTACCTACAGGAGAACCAGGAGGAAAATTCTATGCAAACAAGTGCTGAAAGGCTACGTCGAATGAGCTAAATAAACCGCCCCTGAGCCCTTGACGGACAGATAACCGTCCAAACTGAACATGTGCAGATTCAGACTGGATTTGTATGAGCCTCCTTTCGGCACTGAGCACTATTAAATCGATCACATTCGGGCTTTGACGGAACAGCTTTGGATTCTGTTATATACAGCTCAACGGTGGGCGATCCTCCCACAACAGCAGAGGCTACCACATGGAGACCTATCAGGTCTGCGTAGGATTGTGAACCCATGTCACTTTGCCACATCCGTATCTTCCGCTGTCGCTCACTCTCATCGTCTGAGATGTCAGGCAGCTGGAAGCGGGCATTTCCGTTGCCCTGGTGGTAACTCAAGAGAACGTTGTTTCACATACTTAGAGAGGGCTTCTACACAACATCCAATACTGCAATGGGGAGGAAATGAGAATTAGTGAATGACAGCACACACACCTACACAATCAAGCATGTATAATGTGTGAGGAAATTAAAAGAACCTCGGGGGACATTCCACCAGCTCACTGAATGAGGAAATAGTAGATATAGTGCGAAAAATCCTAGATTCTGTCGACAGCGTTACTGCTACAACTACTATCGAGCATTTGCAGCTTCTGAAGAAAGAATTCTACCCGAATTCTTGGCGACAAAGTACCGTGTGTTCCCACAGTGAGGATACAACGAGGCGTATCTTACGCTCGATCAACAAACATCAACCTGGACCCACGTCATCGGACCGGGAAACGGAGGGAAAACACTCTCCATTCGTCCTCTACGTACCATTGTTTGCTCATCGGAGACGGGCGGGCTCGCAGCAGGGCTTCATCATTCGTGAGCTCCGCCATATGCACTCGTAGAAGTGTGTGCGCCGAGTAAACAAGCTGTTGAATAGGACACAAAAGTAATAAAGTACGGCCTTCAACATTTCCCACGTCTCCTTAATGCAATAAAAAACAAGTTCACTCATATATAAAATACTAGAAATACTCCCCACTGAGTACCCCCCAGCCCGTGTATCTACCTTTATGCATGTACACAATTATCTTAAAGAAAGATGGGTATAGTGTAGGATATGGCCACACTATATGTTCCATTCCGGACCGTGCCAACCCACGTTACGATTTGTCAACAACAAGTCTAAATTGGTCACAGTCATTGTCTCCCATTTTGTCGCCTCTATGAAACTTACACAAACAACATACATATGATTGTAAGCCAAGACAGACCTACTGAATCCTTATGTATTTATGTGCGCGTGTGAGCTTGGATTTTCTTCCTCTTTGAAAGGACCTTCAAAACTGCCGCCGCCATATGGTGGGGCCCGACTGAGATAATGTTTACAGTCCCTACCTCCATTCTATTGCTTATCCTTGGAAAATTTACTGGGGTTCCACCTTCCTGCATTAGAACAATGGCACTAGATTTACTCCCGCTCCGCCAATCCCTTCTGGGAGGGAAAAGGACGCGGGTCCGCTTATCCAAATAGGTGCTGCTTCCCGAAGGAAACTACATAGACAGTCAGAGTATGGTTGGCTGGCCGCTCTGCCAGGGATGGGTAATAAGCTACGGTGGGAGCATATGGGAAAAGTTGAACGAAAACCAATGTGCTGCAAGAGAAAAAACTGGATGAAGTAGCTTTCTTCGCAACGGGAAAGCGGGAGATTTATACATGTAGGGTGGATCCATTCGTGGAAGCTGTAGTAGGAAGGACGGCCATGCTAAGATTATTATGCATCTCTTAAGGTATACTATGTATGGACCATATCTTGGGAAACGAACATCTTGCAGGATTCAGCAACTCTCCGTCGGCACGATGGAGAACTTTCTCTTCCCTTTTTATCCTCTTCCTTTCTGTGCAAGCAAACGCACACACACACACACGCACATACACACTCACTCGCACATGCCACGCTTAGCCCAATGGGAAGAATGACGTGCGGAATGAAGTCGGGGAGTAAACCTCCTCTCTCTGAGTTTCCTCACATATGGACGGGAATTACGAATGCCTCAGGCTTACTCAAGTCACAGAAGGCGAGAACAGGGTTTTCCCAACCATGGAGTAATTCAGAGCAACTGCTGGGACGGGGAAAAAGCCTTAAACCAATAGTACTTTCTAGGTTTGGCGTAATCCGACGGGTCAAGTATGTGAATGAGTAGAGGGAATCCGAGTGAAGCCATTGTACCGGACCGTGTACGTCAATATGTTGACTCATATCACACCGAAGTAGATGGGGAAGCAGCGGAGCGATTGGAAAATGTCAGAGTCCCACCAAACCCTAATAGAATGGAAACTGGGGATCGGACAAAGGATCCAACTTGGACTGGTAAGTTAACCGCAGTCCTCCGACTTTATCTGCTGCTCTTGCAACCCGGCGGCAATACCTCCTCCTCTCATCTCTCATCCAGCTTTCCCAACAAACTCACGTATTGATCCAATTACAGGAGTTTAATACCTTGTTTACACACGGGCCCGCTCTGTACAGAGCCCGTAATAGGTGGCCGTAAAACCGCCACTGACGTAAGCATGGTTACAAATTAAAAGGCTGTAAAAATAACGGCGATTTATGGAGGCCATCTCAGAGTACCATTCCACCGAACAATGGACCTGATGACATTCTAATGGGGAGAACGGGTTGTTGGAAAACCTTAAGGCCGACGGGTCTTGTTGAGCTTTCCAACATCTGCTACAACCGCTCTCCTCTGCACTCCTCCGCTTCACGGGTGAACGAGTGAGGAAGTAAACGAGAGTACACACCCATACTGCACTGGAGAGCATCAAGATGTGGACATCGGAGCTTGTTTAATGTGATGATGAATCCGAATCCGTTCCATTACGCCAAGACATTGAGTGCCCATTACGACCGTTCGCCAAATCCCAACGTCAAATTAATTCCCTCTCTGACTCTCACACACAGAGAGGTTTTACAGGGGACGAACAGATAGATCTCATCCATGTCCGTGCATGCATGCTTGAGTGCGGTGACTTTGAATATTTAGGATCCCACGGGAGCAAATACACCATTATGAGCTCCGAGCTATATATGAGAGAACATGGCTCAGTCAGGTTTTTATGAGATCTCCCTAGCCCTGGAATATTCCCCACGGATTACTTCCGCCTCTCCCATTTCAATTTCCCGTCCTAGCCCGGCCGGCAACGGGAGTGGGGAATTTCACCTTCTATTCTTTAGTGATCGCCACATCACTGCTTCCGCAGCTCGTTGAGCCACAGCAGAGAAGTTAGAAATACATTCTGGGCCAGTTGACACCATTTGAAATAATTTCAAAAGGAGGCTCCATGGTTCCGCTCCGATTTCCACGGAGGAGTTCAGTGGGACGCACAGGTGAAAAATCGACATATTATGAGAATTCTTTACCCCCTGCTAAATATGCAATATCCGACTATGGGATGCTGGCGCACATGTGTACGAAGACCTCCTTTCCTACCCCCGTTGTTAAATTCAATCTAAACATACCTCCTCGCCCCTGACATTCCCCAAGCACTATACACGCTATCCAACCCACCCTTCACACGTGCGGATCTAAATAACCCGACACAAGCGTCGGCTTCACTGTAAATAGATCCAGTTATCCGTCGTATTTCACCCGTTATGAGGTACACTATCTCGGGTTCAGAATTTCCATTAGCTCAGACGTAACTTCTTGGGATGCAGTGACTCGGGAAGTGATCCACTATCCCACCCGCTAGTTCTCAAAATCAGCTGAAAGCAACTAGAGTGCAGGTAGATGGTATCCCAATGGCTATAAAATTGAATATTGAATTCCTTCCCTCCCTACAAGATTCCCCTGAGATTGATTTTTTCCACGGTGCGCTGATCCACCAGACGGGAAGGGAAGTAGTCGGGTGTGGGCGTCAAGTAAATCCGGTTATATTAAGTGATCTTACGAAACCTACAAGGTTCTTTTGGTAATCTCGTAGATGTTCACCCAGGATAAAAAACGGAATTGCAAAACAGAGGAACCACATTAGGACAGAAAAGGAAGGTGAGGATAAGGATCCATGACAGCATGACTTACCAGCCAGAAGATTGATTGTAAATCGTCAACTTACCAAGTACCATTGGAATGGAAAGTATGGATCCGTCGGATCACCCACGTTTGCTGGTAATTCCACCAAATTCTCTACTCTTAGTGGCTTAAAGCCCCTCTTCACTCGACGGAAGCCCGTCTGCTGAACAGCAAATTTGACCTGTGGAATAAAATTCGAAAATATTTATAGCGATTAATCCTCCTCCTCCGCTTGGGTATTCGCAACAGTCTGAGCTCGAAACTACGTCATTGGAGGCTCCCACCACGAGCTTAATACTATGCTACGTCTGCTCCCCTGCAGGGCAAAATACACATCAGTTTTGTACCAATGGTGATCCAGGGTACTGAAAGGTGCCTTATTACAGTACTTCTTCTGATGATATAGGTCTCAACATCTATCCCAGTAATACATATTCTTTAAACGAACACGTCCACGCCCCTTTGACGCAGCTGAGCCTGCGGCTTGAGGAAAAATGCATGTCCCACGTAAGACGAGGAAGGTAAATTATAGAACTTAATGTCGTTATGGTCTGCGGGGAGTAAAACGTTAGGGGATTCTTATCATTGAGGATTTTTCCGAGCCTCACGTAATCCTGGAGGGTAACGTTGCAAGATTTAGAGAAAGTTTCGCAACAAGTGAGTGGGAGGGATCTGAGTCTGTGGTCATGTTGCGTGCTGTCATTACTTGGTAAGTGTAAAACTGATCCCTCCAAATGTTGGAGAATTCTCACCGCTCGACTAATGAAGATATGCTAAAATGCTTCAAATATAGTCTACCCCATCTCAGATAGTTCAAAGATGGAACCATGATGTCAACTTCCATCACGTTTCGTATCTAAAGGTGAAGATTTATCTTAAGAGCCCTGCATATTTTCACACTCTTTTTGTAATACTTGAACTCTCTCACAAACAGTCTCCATATCTACTCGTACTAGCCAAGGGAACTAGAAAATCATCAGTCAAGTTGAGGACTCCAAAGGGTTCAACTTGACGGCATAAATGCAAATGAGTGCGGGGCTGAGGGGATTATACGAAATTGGAGCTGATTCAGTTACACTTTGAGCAGAAGGAGCCCAAGGTGGTGTTGATAATACCCTTGAGAAGATTCAAGGGAAAAGTATGGGAGGCATTAGTAAGTGGCCCTATTCTGAGAGAATTTGATGGTGAGGCGGCTTGACTTTGCCGAGTAGTATTTCGTGCCAAGGCTATATGGCTATACATAGGGATCGATCCTCCCCCGGGAGAAATACTACCGTATACTATGTCGTTCGTATCGTTCTCAATCTGCAAGTAATGCAACTCCGACCACCTCAGTGCGAGAGAAAGAAGGAGAGCGATGTGGTTATGGTGGTGGTAGAAGCTGATCCTCCGGCGCTCTACCGTCGTCGCCACCAATACGCATGGTTTATCACTTTCTATGACGAAGAATTTGCCCCCCATAGTAAAACTCTGGAATGACGCGCGGAAAGTATCCCAACAGGACGAGCATAGTTCTGTAGTGAGATCGAAACAAGTTCCGACAAGGGACAACTACTAATATGAACGCGTACAGCCACCCAGCAAACTTACACTCGCTTCTGGAACGCCCTGTGGAATTCCTCAGCATAATCCTGAGTACTCATCCTTATCTAACGGCAAGTCTGGAGTCCCCAGTGAGCTAATTTAAAAAAAATTAAGTATGATTTCCATGAAAAAAAGCAAGGGGCTCCACTTGGATGGAATGTTGATATCTTGCGAACCAAAGATGGAGGTCTGGATAGCGACAAGAAAAGACCTGCTGACAGAAATGGTGGCTGCTACTGTCCCATCCCACGCAAACAACGTCGTCATATTTCCAAGCCGGAGAAATAACATAAGCTTGAATCCCTTACAAAATTCTGATAATAATAAGCCCTCCACGAGAGAATCTAAAGTTTCTAGTCGTTTTGCAAATAAAGTTTCACGTAGAACAACAACGGCAATAAAAAAAAATAAGGCTGATGTCAGGACGAGGATACTTACCAAAGGATCAGCCTTCAAAATGCGCGTGTGCGGAACGCTCCGTTTCGTCCGGGCATGAGGGAGAGCCCGGTGAACGAAGTGGTACTCATCCTCTGTTCCAACCAGCTGTAAACAAAATAGGGCGAAAATCATCATGAAAGTCAACGATGAGCAAGTGGGCCATGCATTCATATTCGGAGGTACACTAACAGTGTCTAGCGTCGTAAAGGCTTCTCGCTCTTAGGACTGCACCATGCT
This sequence comes from Pseudobourletiella spinata, assembly GCA_009870155.1. Lineage (NCBI taxonomy): Eukaryota > Metazoa > Arthropoda > Collembola > Symphypleona > Bourletiellidae > Pseudobourletiella > Pseudobourletiella spinata. The sequence continues at coordinate 36,484 of WJFA01000148.1, read as the reverse complement.
GACATAACATTTCAAATAAATATTGACAAAGTAGACCGATAGGATCAGTACCTCACGTTCATGTTACTGCTTCTGATTTCGTAATCAGCGCTGTCATAAATCTTCATAAGCCATGCACTGCTTACAGGACAAACATTACAGTGAGAATGGTGTAAGATTCCAGACTTACCGGGCCTACATTTTCGAATCCAGTTCGTTTAGCAATTTGATTAGCAATTTGATGACCGTGTTTTCCCGTTAATTTCACGTAGAAAGAATTGGTAAACACTTCAGGAGCTGCCCGAGTCAAGCTACAGATTGCGAGGAGACTTGCAACTAGGGTAAGGGTAATCCATTGAACCATGACCAGTTTACAACTGTCAACCCCACAACATCTTATCACACTCCTCATTGCCTAACACAGGTCAGACGGATGTTCCAACTTGGCCGCTGGGAGGGCTACCGCGGGTTTTCCCTCTTGTCACCTTCACGATAACAGGCCCTGTTCAAATAGAGAAAGTACACATGTACAGGACCGCATGAACAACTCACGGAGTAGCTACATGACCATCATGTGCGAAAGCAGCACATTACTGACGAAGGTGCACTTTCGGATGAACGTTCAAGCATAATGTCGTTTCCGCCAGCTGGCACGAGAAAATGGGATCATCAATAACCGATACCGATGCTAAAGGTCTCATCAATCTTTCTGTTCCATTTCTTCATTTATGATACAACAACCTTGAAGGTCTCTCAAAGTTCGTCAGACTTGAGGCCACTTTTAACTATCAAATTCCATGGGAAAAGGAGCACCTTTAACAAATAAAATGGTAAAGCAGAGCTCCAATGGTACCGAACATCAGGAGCGACGAACATGAACTAGTGGAAACTAAAAGTTCACAACTGTAACAAAATTTACAAAACCTACATACATTAACTGTGGGAAACATTTTATGCTCGGAAAATTCGAATCAAAGATCCCACTGAAAAACAACCACATCCCTCCGATTTCATTCCAGAACCGATGAAAATTACTCAATTAAATACTCTATTGAATGACTCCGAACATCTTATTTCAATTCAATGAATCAAACCTGGTATTTTCAAGGTAGTTCCTGGTAGTTCAAGACGAGAAGTGTAGTAGTGACTGGAGTGGCGACGAGAGAATGAGCCGTAATGAATGCGGATTAGTTGTTGACGACAGCATGAAATGCGTTGAGGGGTGATTTGTAACTTCTCACTCCGGTTTCCGTCCCTTCAATCACGTTAATTTATATTCATTGAAATGGAAGCGCCAGAGATCCTCCAACCACTCTTTCCTTTTGTGCTTTCACTATTCGGAGGAGTCTTCCCCGTCCTCTTGGTCACGAACAATAGCGGGCGGCGGAGCGGGAAATTTCACGGTATGAGAGAACTCTTTTATATTTTCCCATATAAAATGGATCCACATTAACCGTAAGAAAAATAAGTCCTTTTATTGGTCTACAAAGTTGAGCTCTGGAAAAGCAAATAACTTTTCACTCCAGACTACAACAACTATATTGTTTATTCCTTCGGAGTACAAGTGACGGAGGAAGATGATTTCTCCAGGTCTCTCAGCTCGTCACTGATACCATTACCTCAGAATCCAAGCGTCCATTCCAAATTCACTGACCAACTGATGTTCTTCCAGATTATTTATTCCTTCCCGTGTACAAAGAGGAAAAGTGAACAGAGAAAGTGTAAGCAGTAGCTAGAGCAACGACGGCGGTTCCAGCAGTACGGTTCCTGAATACGATAGACTTGAAGTTGATGCTCCGCCGTATGTCTCAGCTGAATGTAACTGTTCTTAGGTTTACCTAGCAAGCTGGTGTGTCAATATAGCTCCGAAGCTATAGCAGAAACGTGGGAAAAGCAGAAGCGAAGCAAAGGCTCGATTCATTCGGATTTTCTGAAGGGAAAGTCTCGTAGAAGCAGCAGCAGTAGCAGCACCGAGCGAAGCTCCACTGAAATCAACGTCACACACACAACTTTGAACGTCACCAAATTGATTTTCCCGTCGGCGCATGAGCAAAAACTTATGCAGAGCGTATATGGTATGCTATGAGACTGCCGAGGTGGTCTGGGACATGCTGGAAAAAGTGGAAGAACGGGTGAGAGTAAAGGACGGCTGTTACATGGACCAGCATCTTCATAATCGCACCACCCATTTTCCAGCTGGCTTCAACTGCACTCTTCAGTCCCGTCTAAAGAGTATTCTCTTCTATCCTGAGCCTATCATGTGTAGTACCTACTAGGACAACTATATATACTGCCTCTAATCATGTGCCATCACATTTGGCCTCGGAAAGCCTTATAGGTTAAGAATTGAAAAGGTGGACGTAGGAAAGCATTAGATCTGTAATGCATTCGCATACACATCTGTAGCTTAAACAACCAGCAGTGCACACAGTCATAGCTTTCAAAGTTTTATTTTTTACATTAATAACACGACTCTTGGATCTTGACTGTAGTAGAGGGATATAAAGTAGTGAAAATACAGGAAAATGTATTATTGAGTTGAGATGATGTCCTGGCCAGAGTATTTGAGGTTCTCACGAGCTATTTCAATTACAATATTTTCAAAATTTTCCTATCTTCACTGCATAACCTTGCTGTAGAGATCGTATAAGCTGTTGAAGGTCTTGTTTCGGGGCAGCAATGCGGGCTGTCTATCTTCCCCACTGTTAGTGTTTCCCACTAATCGGAAATGATAAGGCCTCCTCGTCCGTACTCCCTGTTGCAATGCGCAATTATTTTTATGCGGACGGAGATCCTCCGCGATACCGCATCGCCATCGCTAATGATGGGCCCACACTCGGGGGCTTCGTATATCTTGTATAATATCATAAGGGTAGTTTCACAGCCTGGAGTGAATTCCAGTCCCCTCCTTTGTGGCACATGTGGAACCCGGATGGTTTTTCAAATGATGCTATTCTCCGCACGGACTATTCACCGCAGCAGAGAGTACGTGCGGGGACTCAATCTCATGTGTTTAGTAATGATTTCCCTCCATATGGAATAATGTGTCAGGGCCTGTACGTGGATACATACGTCATGTCATAATTGTCAATTCCAAGTCCTGCGTAAGTACCACGATATAGCCGACTAGTTGAGACCTTTCAAGTTATCCGCTTGAGAGCTTGACCATTTGAGCATAACTAAATTGCAAGGAGTGGGTTGCAAATGAGGATAAAGGGTGAAGTAACGACTTCCACAGTCTCCGATGTATCTATGAGCAGCTGGGAATCCCGATGGTGTCAACTGGACCGTGATTTTTGTGGGGTAGTTATTTCGAAAAACTGGGGAAAACACCGTGATAAAAGTCTGTCCTCATCCCTGTGTGGAGCAATGCACTTAACCGCCCACTGAACGGGATGAATGGGCCAGCTGATATCCTGCCTTGGCAATTTTTATCCTACGAACTGATGATCATAAAGAGAACGAGACTGGATCCCAAAGCTATTTTACAGTATTTGCTCCGGGCTCATATGATGTGTCACACTTATTTCCCGTGGGAATGACTCCAACCAGCTCTTGAAATAGGCGTTGCGAAGATTAGCCAATTTGAGTAGTGGACGTGTCAAGGACACTCCGGTCAAACTCCAACTGTGCTTCTTCTCCCCCCCGTGGCTTTTAGCTCTCGTGACTCAGGTCGTGACTGCACAAAGTGCTCCGTTAGAGGATGGGGCACCATGTGAGTGCTGCTGAATGAATTGGGCATCGCAGGAAGATGAAATGTGATCGTGCCAATGCAATGATAAGGGGGTAGGAATCATGAGCACATGACGTGTGCTACCACTTTGGTGTACGAGCCAACTGAACCCTGTTCGAGCACATCCACATAGCATCCAAGCGCTCAGTCTTGTGCGGCCATATTAGGTCTATATAGTCAAGTGGTAGGAGGGATAAGAGAAATTTTCACATCATACAACGTACCTTTCGTTTCAACTTCCAAGCGCACACACTGTAACATGTTGAAATCGGAACCATGACCTTATACCTTTCCCAATGGGAGTAGCGAACAATTTTCCGCATACAGTGGTCGCGGCGTAGCACTATCTGTCTTACGGTACGCTGGTTGGCTCAATTGCTCAAAGGCTTTCAATCCGATAACTTTGCACCCCACAAACTTTCCCAATAATGGTCTTCGATGAAGTGAAAGGGAAAGTTCCATAATTACTCTACTCCAAAGCGCCTCTCTTATCTTTTCTCAAACTTTCCCAACTCCTCTTTCAGATCAACCCTCATCTCGCCTACTGCGAGAATACGACATGGCCACCCCAAGATTTTGTAGCCTCCGAGGAGGAATGAGATAATGGGGGGCTCTGACGAGCTTTTTACATCTCGACTAATTTATTCAAGTACCTCGGTGGGAGCAATCATGGGATGAGAGGATGACTTTAACAGTAATTACGGCAGGGAAAGAGTGAGGCGTGCATTCGTATGACGGATGAATCCCATGCCAAGCTAAAAGTTCCCCACGGCACTCTATTTTATAAGGATACCGGGTGGAAATATGGCCGTCATTTATTTCCCAAAGCAACCAGTGCAGGAGCAGGTTATCGTCGGAGAAGATCTCATACGGTTGAGAATGCAGACAACGAAGAAGAAATAAATATATTACCGTTATGTACCTCGTGAGACTCTCCAGATTTTTCCCGTGTCATACGGCCAGTTCTACTTTATTCCCAAACAGCTGTTGAGCTAAGCGGTCCATCTGTAGTCAAAAGAGGGTGGGATATGAATAAAAAAACGAACTTTCATTGTTTCATATGATAGCGGAGGAATTCAAGGGAGAGCTTTCAAAGCGGCTCCTTTGTACTGACTAAAGCAGACAGGACAAAGTTTTGGAATGCTTAAAATTTACTCCATCCCCCTCTATTTGAAACCTTTCCACTCTTTCAAACTAAATTCCTCTGACATTACTCTCATGATGAGAGTCTAAGATGACGTGAGCGAGAATTTATAAAAAAAATTGGAGGCCTCAACCCAATTTGCCCCCTTGTGAAACGTTGGATAAAGGGAGGAGTCGGCCTGAGGCAGTCAGCTGCTGGTCCACATGTGGGGTATTATACACGACTCAGTGTCGCTTCCCCCACTCTAATGGGTACTCATTTTCTTTATGTGGCCAAAAACTGCTTAGTTCGTACGCAACGGTGGATGTGGAACCATGTAAGCTCCACAACACTTGTAGGAACAATTCTTTGTGATTGTGGCGGAGGAAACGACCAAGACATGAAACACAAAGGAGGCCACATCCTGGGATGGGAGGCGGCCGACACTGACAGCAGCGGAGCTCGACGGGAACAAGATTCCGCTTTCAGCCAATTCGTCCATCCTCCATCCCCACGGAACACTACCATCTTGAGAATTAGGAACTTCAATGTCTTCCTTGCCAGTGGGTCAACTGCGTCGTATTCACGAGAAACTTACTGTGCATATTGTCTTTTTAAGCTGTCTCGGGGAAAGTGACGTAAAAGTGTGTCCAATTGCATACAAGTCGGCAAGAGGAGAACGAAGATGCTGAAATAATGGAGAAACGGGCTCGTCTCTGTACTTTTGGAGCAATTTATTTCTAGGGCCCCCGTGTTCCCGTGACCACAACGACCGCCCTGGCGATAGTGCTGTAAAAATAACGAGCATACGTGATCAACTACATGTCACACAAAATGTTAAGGCCCAACTCCGAACCGTCCAGACCCCACAGCATTGCTTGCTTTCTTCAAATCTACATTGAGTCACCGGTATACTATGGTTATATGCCGCATGCAAGAAAATCATGCTTTCTACCTCATATTAGAAGTACCTTTAAAATGGAATTCTCTCAAGTTCTATTCACGGAAAAATCGAAAATAAAACTGATTCATTTAGTTAATTTTATTTGAACAAACTCAATTGTGTACTAGTGAGTGAGTAGGGAGCAACCGTTCCAATTGGGATGTCAATTTAAAGTCCGAAACTTCTCGCTTAACTCTGGAAGGAGTAGGTGGGCGAAAGGCATTTGCGGGGATATGGGAGAGTGCTGGATAACCAACATACGCCTTCAAAGTGAGCTTGGGGTGCGCAAGTAATTTTCGGAAAGTCAGTACGTGGGCAGAACGCTCTGCATAAAAACACACGGCAGTAAACAGAAGAAGAACAGAAAGCTTAAACCATAGCACCTAAAACTACTTCCAAGGAGCTGCGTCAGGTGGCAGAGGGTGGTTGAAGGCAGTAATCTGTACATGGCTTTGGGGTTGATCACTGCATAACATGCCACTGAAGCAGTGATGGTTTCAGCACGAACATAAAACCAAGGGTGGGTGCACTTAAAGCGGTGTGGTTGTTCTTATGAGCGGCGGGGCTGTATTTGCGGGGAATTGAGTGTAGTAGGATGATTATTTGTTCGTGGCTGTTTTTATTGGCTCCGCCCGCCCCACACAGACTCACGGCCAACTGGAAGCCTAAATCCAAAGATTGCTGATATAATGCCTATAGTGTGTTCCACTTCTTGTAAATAAGAGATTAATCAGGCTAATGGGAACCTTTGCGGTGGAGAAGTAATGCCAGGGAAATCGTGGCTGCGTTACGATCCCAGGATTTAATGAGATGATCCAAAGTTAATACCGTTTCATAGTCCCGCAGCACTGCTACCAGTGCACACACGCATTTATTCCACTCCTAGTACGATACTAAGGTCAGTCACTAATTAGCTCATCCGCTCCGCCTCTACCAGCAGCAGAGGAGCCTCTGAAAACTATGAGAAAAGAAACAGGTACAAGGTCGCGTGGGAAGAAACTCTTGGTTGTTACCTAGGAGATGCTGCTCCACTAGTCCATTTAAAGTACCACATGATTCATGTTCCACAGCCCTAACCATCTTAATTTGCTGGACGACTTGTCGCTCGCTCGTCCAACTTATAGCTATGCAAACTAATCAGTCGCCCTCTGGATTTCCATTTAGGTTGAGCATCAGCCCTGAGTCCTGACTTCCAAGAGTGACGATGGATGTTGGTAGGGAAATTTTACTATTTACTAACCAGCTGTTGCATATTCAATGAGCGCGTGGTATAAATCAAGGAGACACACATGGACTCCGCTCACAGCACAGGATTAATCACACAACCCCCAGTCCTACAGCCTCCTCCCACAACTTGGCTCCCACCTCATTTAATTTTCGCACATGAATAAACATTAAAAGCTCAGTGAATTCAGGATGCTGATGGACCATGAGGTGACGGGTGTGTCTGGGGAAAATCCTGGTCCGAGTAAATGCGCAATAATGACGGTAGCAACCGACGGACAATATGTGAAGCCAGGGAGAAGTTTTCTTTAAGTGACTGCGTCACGGCTCAAGCGGAGAAAAAGTGCAAGAATAGAGCTAAATCAATCAAGCATGTCCGTTCTTAATTAAAACTTTTCCCTTTACTCAGTATTCTAGGAGACTTTATGCCTAAAGACTAAGACGAATCCTAGCGACGCCGTATGCCAGTAAATGGCTCGAAAAAATTCGACCCAGCTCGTTCTCACAGTTGAGCATTATTTATTAACTCCTCTCCCTCCAACACAGTCAGGTCAACACACAGGAGGCACAAATTACAGGCAAGGCAATTTATCTCTCTCATTTTTGACATTATCAGTTGGGCAGTTTCATGGACTTTCCAGAATTGATGAACCCATGCTTATCGAGAACTGCTCGGGCTACATTGTTAATGTGCTTGAAACGGTCGCCGTGGAGATGGATACCACCGTACCATCGCGTAACCACGACCATCACGTTCCGACAGTCCAGAATCTATAGGTTTAAAATACAATCAATCGCCTAAGTAGCTCGAATCATCCCATCTGGAGTGAGAAGGTTTAATATACTCTGGGCTGTGAAATATAATAAATCATGTGCATTAAAACTCAAAATGGCCGATTTAAACTCTAAAAACCCTTTCCAGAGCTGAAAATAATATGGACATCCAAGTTATCATTTCGCACGCTATGACACGCACGTCATGAGCAATGCTTTTCAAGCGATTCTGGAATTCGACAACAGCACTAGGGATGGGAAAATATCGATCTCGACAGTGTCTCAATATGTCGCTTATATCGACGCACATTTCTCAATTATCGTCGATTATTGAATATCGAAGTAAAATTTTATGTAGGGATATTTAGTGGGATTTTTTCGACACAGTATACTAGAAGAGCCTTATCCATTAATGTTTCGAGAAGAAACCATTTAAAATTGTGTCGCCCATGGGTCCAGAGAGGTTTTTTTCATATATTTGAATTTGAGTGCGACGAAAGAGAAAATAGACCGTCTCCTGGTCAACCCGAATACTGGATTTAAAGTCTTTGAACTAGTGAGATTTTGTAAAATTTGTGGAATCAATGTACCTATTTAACACACGTAAATGTCGATCGATAATTGACATTATTCCTCAAGAATATCGAGTGTATTGACCGTCTAAAAACGTCGATTATCGTCGATAATTGAACCTGCGATAATCGATACTTCCATCCCTAAATAGCACTAATTACCACTGCATTATGCAAGGTCTGAAACCTAATAGGAAAATGACTAAATTTCTTATACATGGCATAGCATTAGCCGGGGAAAAATAAAAATGTTACGAAATCCAAAACAATTTTTTTCTTATCGGAATTAAAATGTAATTTTTTATCTCCCAAGGGTCTCCTTTTGCAATGTTACCAAAGTCCGGAAAAACTCTTATCTACTAAAGTATTACATACAAGATATGCAGTAGTCTCTTGAGTCTTGATCTGATGACTAATATCCTAATTGCGTTCAAATTCCGTAACCAAACTTCAATTAACACCGAAAGTAATGAATTTCTATTACAACTACGTGGTGTCCCAAAACTGTCTTTAAAGTTTGCTTACCCTATAGTACCTTAACCCCTGCTTGCACGTAAACGGTACTGGTAGCAATCCAGGCCTGAGGCTTTGTAGGGTACCAATACTTGCATAAAATAAACTGGTATCCACGACCGCCAGAAAACAGTCCCCAGTGGTTTTTGTAGAAGAATTCTATATGCATGAGCTCGAAAGTTCTGAGAAAAATCCCACTGCACCAATTCCTAACCAATTTCAACGTGTATCAGATTCTGCACTGACTCTTTGGAGCTGCAAGTTCACCACAATCACAGTGCCTCTTTGGAGCTGTAGGTTTACCTCAATCTCACTGCCACGTGGTTTCGATCAAGTGCATGCGAAATCTCCCTAGTGGTATCCCTCTAAGATAAACGAGAACATGGTCCACATATGAATGTCACAAAGTAGGAGTCTTGGGTTGGTGAATGTGGAGTTGTTTGGAACAAGGGACGCATGAGAAAGCGAAAATTCGAAGTAGCATTTGTTGGCTTCTGCTTAGTCACCATACTGTCCCCTAGATCCTTGCACCAAACAACTCAAAATGCATCACCGCCAGAACCTTACCCCATGATATGAGATGAGCGATTAAAAACCGCTGCGGATTGGTTTCGAGTGTTGAGGTATGCGAATGTGTTTGGGGCAAGTATTGGTACCACACAAAGCCTCAGGGCCCGATTGCTACCATTACCCAAGGCTATGGACTATTCCATGGCCTTGCCATTACCATTGAATCAGGGATTCAGGTACTATAGGGGAAACACATGTGGCACACAGTTTTGGGAAACTCTGTGGTTGTAATAAAAATCCACTACTTTCGGTGCTCATTAAGGTTTGATTACCTAACGCAATTAGAATATTAGTAGTCAGATCAAGACTTGAGGGACTACTGCACATCGATTTTATTACATTAGTGAATAAGATTTCTGCCGGAATTTTTAAATACTGCAAAGAGAAGAATGACTCGTGATAGATAAAAAAAATCACTCGTTAAATGCCATAGAATAATTTAGTTTCGGATTTCGTAGAAGCATTTTTAGTTTTTCCTGGGTTAATGCTACGCCATGCGCAAAAAAATTAGTCATTTTCCTAGGTTTCAGTCACGGCCGAATACGATGGTACTAGCACCGTGATCAAATTCCATAAGCGCGTAGAAGGCATTACTCGTCAGAAACGCATCTTTAATCGTCAAAATCCAAATTAACCTCAGAATAAGAAATAAATGAAAGAAATGGAAAACGTTTTTACCTGAAGGAGATGCAGTAGTCTACCGCCTGCGTGAGTCTCTCCATCATCGTCGCAGTCTTGGATGCACACACCAGGTTTACCCTCCTTGAAAATCCGATATGCATACATATTATGCGTAGCTGTCGCTATTTTCTTCACTTTATACAACTCCGCTAGGACGGCCCTGAGATTCAAAGCAAAGTAAACAAGAAACAGGCTTCATATGTTCTCCCTATTTCGCACTAATGAGACAACAACGCCAATGCTGTTCAAGCAAGCATCTTTCATATACGAAGCTTTCTCAACTCATCCAAATACAGAGTACGTCCTTCAAAAATCTCAGAGCTCGTACTAATTATATAGATGAGAGGAGGGATTTTCCAGAATTCAGGCATCCCCAAATAGTCACGGCATTCATTATGCAGGCGAAATGTGCTCAAAAAGGCCGGGTATTATCCCAGTCGGATGCCAAAGGCGATAGTTTACAAGCAGCTACCTGAACCAAGCTCGACCTTTCATATGACCCACACCAATCATTCGAAATGTACAACAGCTTGTCGGAGCTACTTGGGGCTAATTGGTCAGGAGCGCTGAAATAATTAAGACAGCTCAAGCTGCCGCTCGCAAACCCCTGATTATTAATCTCTGGAGGAAAGTTTTAGGCTCGACTTTCACTCGTTATAAGCAGTAAAAGAAGAGCGAGCCGCACATATAGTACAACTCGTGTAGCATCCCTGTGCGAGCTAGCACAGCTCATGTATGATCGGTTCAATAAAAGTGAAACAGGATGTGTGTGGGCGTTGTGTTCCCATATGGTCCGTAAGTACCACTGAGCGAGGCCAGACAGATGCTAGGAAAGACCTACAATCGATTCATGTTCCGCGAACACTCGTTTACAGTAGCAGCTACTTTGAAGGGCGGCAGGGAAATTCATAGAGCTAAGTTGACACCAGACAAGGTCATAAGGAAGGTGACTCCGCACATATCCATGTTAACCATGGAAACATCCCTTGGGTACTCCAGCATATAACGAGGCTAAATAGTTCCCTTAAAGACAAAAAAAACTCAAAGAAACCTGTTGCAGTGAAGATCATCACTGCCTTCTCTAACAAGCTTTTGCTAACAAATGTTGGGACCTGAGCGGTTCAGAGCCATTGAAGCGATAGAAATTCTTCTGAAAAGAACAGCAAGCTTATAGTTGCTAGCAATAGACATTATATGCTAATCGGATTTCTGTCTTCCGTCCAAACGGAACCCGTTAACGGGACACGGGAAAGACTCACTTGAATTGTTCCACAGACGTCACTTTAGCCACGTGTGCTTGAAAAGTACTTTTTCGATCACTGAGGGGCTCTCCCGTGAAAATTTGAGGTGCTTTCACGGTCGAGTTCCCCAAGGCCTTCCCTCCATATTGACTTTCACATCTTTCCCCGGTCCATTCGGCACTCTCCATCAATTCCGTGTTTGTGCCCTCTTCATCAACGCGAAGATGATCTAGAGAAATCTTGCTGGGCAATGGATCCAACTTCTCCGGTTTCAAGATGTGGAGCATCTCCCTGAACTTTTCCACCCAAACGTAAACCACGGGCTCCCCCATGTGTGACCTTTAAATCCATCAAGAGTTTAGGAAAGGCAATAAAAGGAACTGTCGACTCGAGCCCCTTATCCCCATTGCAAAGGAAAATAAAGTAGCCCATCTATTCTGATGAAAGCTGTCGAGCGGGAATTGATATACCACCCGAACTTAAGCGGCCAACGCAGGCTTACAAATGCGAGGGAAATTACAAGTAAAGCTCATCCAAAGCGGCACAGATGGTCCTCTTCGCATCCTCCTGGAGCCAAGGTACTGAGAGGTGATAGATCGGCGGAGACAGTGAAGGATAATCCAGATTGTACGAAACCACAAGCGTCGCTTCCTCCCCCTCCTTGTCTCCCACGTGTACAACGATGCTGAAAGTAGGTGTGTCGTCCTCTATTTGGAAATCCTTATCATATATGGACTGGAGAATCTCAATTTCTTCGCTCTGCACAAGTATACAAAACAAGTGTGATGTCTGTTTGAATGCTCAACACGTCTATAAGATTTTAGGTCGCTGCATATGCGCCCAAGTATTTTACACGTTGATTCCCATAGGGCTATGTGATGACATCCTCAAATGCGAGTATTACATGATGCAAAGGCAACTATTCTCGTTTACGTAACAGTATATTAATTCTGTATCTTTCCATCCCAACATTACAAAAAGAAGGAAAGTAAACATCAGGACTACATTGTACTTCTGCAGTGCATAAAAGCTACAGATTTCTTCAATCATAACCACTGTTTGAGCAATGAGACCCAATTTGATCGCCTGTGCATCCGATTCCAGCCTGAGTTATTCAGTCAAAGCTCTCAGGAATTAAAAATCTACCCCTTGCTTTCTGTTAAAGTAAAAAGGATTCCCAGAACAATAGTATTAGCTAAAATTTCTAATGCTTCAGTGTTGAAGCAGAAAGTTCAGTTTGAAATCCAAAGATTCGGCTCAAAGATAGTAAACAGTTAAGTGTGGAAAATATACCGTCATTCTGTGAAAAACCACTTAAATCTACATTGGATACCACAAGTTACGCAGAAACTAATACGGAGCCAAATGTACATAAATATCAGTTCACCCAGGGACGTTCTCTGAAGACATTATTCACTTTTTGAAGTACACAAAGCTGAGAATATTAAAATAACTACTGCGGTACTTACTTGCCGGCAAAGATTACTCTGGAGATCTGACTCTGCTACAGCGTCGCTGGATGCCATGCCTATCAAAACAGGATAAAAATCTTCCGAGTTTGCTGTGTTAATTGAAGCATTTAAGCTCTGTCCTCACCTCGGTAGTAAATTCTGCATTAAAAAACAAATATCAGATAAAATGTTAGAATAATGTAAACGACAGGGGCCAAATACCTTCCTGTAGCACTTCTCAAAGGATCCTATAATTACATTATTAAGTATATCAAATATCGTCCTATTGCACTGCTCAAATTTGGGTCCTATAATTACAATATTAAAAATATCAAATATCTTCCTGTTGCACTGCTCAAATTTGGAATCCATGATTTTCTACGAATAAAAAGGTGTCGCGCTGATGCATAATTACAGTAAATCGTTATAAAGCTATGTCGTAGTAACTCTGTCAAGTTTAATGTGTTCAAACGATTTAGGATTGTAAGTCGCTCTTCCCATGACTTAATGTTACGAATACCCAGTAAAATATGTTAAATTTTCGTCACACCCGCGCCGGGGTAACGTGTGACCCCTTCCGCGTTGTGTTCGCTTTCACTAACATCCATACGTGCGGTAAGAAAGACCTGTATCCAATCGGTGATCAGACTATCAGACACACCAAGGTAAGTTTACCAACAGCTTAAATTGATCTCCAGGACTTTGTTGATGCAGCAGAGGCCGACAGAAACATTATAAACTTAATTCAACTGCTTAAACATAATGGCAGAATACATCAGAAATAAAAATGGTGCAAAACGGGGGAGAATTTGTGGTGTGTGAACGCAGAAGCTGAAATGCTTTGCTCTCAAAGCACATCATTCCATATAAGCTCTGTCAGTGCCAGGAGGATAAAATTCATTACATCCTATATTCATGTCATATGAATTCATTCGGGCTTACGCCTTTGCTTTTTCAACTTTTCAACGCGGATGGGCACAGGAAGAACTAGAACTTAATTTTGCGGAGATTCCAATTTGGATTGAAAATCCATGTTTGGATCAGTGTCAAAGTATTAAACGGATATTTCAATAACGAGAAAGAATGAAAAAATTATAGTGATTCAGGCTGAGAAAAACCCTAGCATTTGGAAATTTAAGGTGAGAAAATTCGAAGAATCCTTGACGCATTAGAGGAGATTTCACAAATATTAGCGGTCAATCTGCACTCTCTTTTCGTTAGTGAAAACTTAAATTCCGGATGAAGCCATTTCGGTTTTAGAATATTATCAACATGCGTTTGGGCTCATGTGAAACAAATGCATTTAGAATTACGCCAGCAACGGGACTGCGACTACAGTAAAATTTTACATACGAAATTGAAAAGATATTATTTCTGTAATTTTCTTCTTTGCATGGTCATTCAGTCATTAATAAGGCGTTTCTAAAGCACAAACCTGTTCAAGTCACCCAAGTCACCTCAAAAATCCCGAATCCAGATTTATTTTCATTTAAAAAAAATAAAAAGCATAATTAGTGCGTAAATTTAGGAAAAGTATTAATCTAGTACCCGAAATACGACAAAGCATAGTTTGAAGATATTCTAGACCAAAGGTCCCAAAAACCGCAGCTATAGCACCATTTCGATCAGAACAATTCAGTTTTTTTACTCTCTGGCGTGCCACATTTACGTTCATCCAGAGGTGAACACGGGGCTCCGAGCACGAACTTATTTAAATAATTGTAATTACTATTGCCAGTTGCTTACAAAATGAACTGTTTTTCGCTGAAATCGTCACTGATTTCCTAATTTTGAGAAAAAAGCATAAAAAGCAAAAATGGCTGATCAAAAAATCATTATTGACCGTCGTAAAAAGGTAATAAGTTGGAACGCCTGAAGTCAATAATTTAGCTAGATTGAGTTAGTAACTGCAGGAGCGATTAGTTTCATCCGAACCCAAGTGCAGTGAATCACTAAGAGTATCTTGAATCGCGCTACGCAGCGCAGTAAGAAAAGCGAGAGATGATGCCTCGCAGTGGAATAATGAATGAATGCATAACTCACTGCTGCAAGAGCTGGTGAAGAATGGAGATGGAGAAGGTGCAGTTGAGAGGAAATATACAACAGACCAGCTGCTGAAATGCATTTGAAATCTCATTCTATGAAATATCGATGAATCCCCCTACTCCAATTAGGAATCGAAGTATCCACGGGTAATTTACTTTGGGTTAACCATGAGTTTTGTAGGAATGAAGAATCACGAAGGGAAGGTTGCCTTTAAATTTGGTGTAGATATCAACCAATAGACATGTGGCGGTTTCAAGAAGCCAGTCCCGCGGCGAGAGACACATGCTTGACCTTGATATCTTCTGGATACTCGACGGCTTTTGAGCTACCTCGTTTGGTAGTTTGATCTGTCCACAGTCCTTTACGTAAACCGTAGTAGCAGCGGGGGTGCAAAGGTGCCTTAGCCATAAGAATTTGTTCACTTATGCACTATATATTACGATCCCATTCCCGAGTCCGCTTTCATCAGCCCCCAAAAACAAGAGGTCACTTCAACTATGTAATCTTTTCTCAGTCATTTCAATTTAGCAGCAAACTAAACAATATTATTATCAAAGAAAATAAATGATAGTTCAAAATATTTTCGTTTACTTCGACCCTACCGAGGCATCTCATAAAGTCGTTTGCTCCAATCTGATGCTCCATGCTCAGTAGATCATAGTTATTCGAACTGACCATAATGGTATGATCTTGGCAAATTGAAGTCCTATTACCAACTACGAAAGCGGACATCACAGTGGTTCTTTTCGGTGGGTTGGGGAAAATTTTTAGGTTCTTAAAATTTACGAGGGGACCAGGGATATACCGGTAATGATAGCTGAGCAAAACGTGTAACAAGTGCAGGAAATAATGCTGAAATCACGCCATTTCTTTCGAGCTTCGCGGGACGCTTGACTTCTTGGCTTTTTATCACACCTTCGTCCTGGTCTGAGTAGGAATTCCAGGGACATTTGGTCACCATTTTACCAACAATACAAGAACAAAGCCCCAAATACCAAGTAGTAATATTGCTGACATGTTACTAAAACAACAAATGCTTAATGTCAACTGTCAACTTACCTCGGACTGGCAGTTACTCGCACTACGGATTTGCAAAAATTCCGCAATATGAGAGAACAAACGTTATAGTCGGTATTCCGCGCAGACTCAATAACTTGTATAAACTTCTGACATTGACTGCAACCGAAATGTAGTGAAACAGACTCCGTCGGCACTCCAACCACGATTTGAAAACACCGCGTCCCAGGAAAGGATTTTTAGGCATTGCAACTAATAAACGATGCGGATTGGGTAGGTGGAAGTTAATCCATATTGTGTAAAGAGAGAAACGAGAAAAAAGGCAAAGCTGAAACAGGTCCTCCGAAATACTGGAAAGTATTTAATTTTTATTCAAAAATGAACCCGTAATTATTACACATCAAATTATTTTCCCATTGCCAGTTCACCGGTTACTGTATTTCCGATCGATTTCAAGCCGTCAAGGTAACAGATATCTAATGCGACGTTCTGTGGATGCCTCATTTTGCGTACGGAGCACCAGCGTGTGCATGAGTGACAGGTTGTAATGGTAAGTATCTAGTTCATAATTGATAACAACTTGACTCTTGTAAAAATGTTTGTGAGTGTTACTGATGCAATCAAAACGCTAGGTGTCGCTTTTCACTGTTTGCCTACGACATTTCCATGCAACCATTGTAATTCATGCTGGCATTGAATTATGACATGACAACAGCTCCAACAGAACAGCAACAGCGAAACCAGGCTACAGGTACTGCGCTATATGACTCCTTCGTTATGAGGCGCACAAATTACGGCATAATGATTGACATTCGCG
This sequence comes from Pseudobourletiella spinata, assembly GCA_009870155.1. NCBI lineage: Eukaryota > Metazoa > Arthropoda > Collembola > Symphypleona > Bourletiellidae > Pseudobourletiella > Pseudobourletiella spinata. The sequence continues at coordinate 19,800 of WJFA01000148.1, read as the reverse complement.
GACCATAAGATAATTATGAAATTTCTGATTCAATGCTTGCAAACTGCACTCTCCACAAGCTAAAATCGGTTTTTAAACTTTACAGTTGATCAGAACAGAAACATGTTTCCCCCATTCGCTCTATATCTCTACTGTATAAAATTGCTCATACGCTAATTGAATGATGGTATCTTTATTTCATTTCATCCTTCCGTAAAAAGGTTAAGGCTGTTGATGACAACGAATTTCTAAAACTAATCTTGAAACAGTTAATCGACTGAACTTACTTTAGCTTCCGGAAATTAGTCTCATATCATGACTCGTTCTCTCCAGCAGAACATAGTCTTCTGGAAAACTCCACTACTAGTGAATTGAAACCTTTCCATGGTACATGATTGCAAACTGATTACCAAGGTTTCTACAACACTGAAATCACAACAGTAAAGGGTTCCTCTACACCTGTTTCATTCATCCAACATCACTCATGAGCCAGCCTCGTAGCTGATAAGCTTGCTTCCAAATACTGGAGGAGATATGGATCAAATCATGCTTTGGCGCCATTTATAAGTTCCAATCCTTAATTTTCCACTTCCAACCCCAGCATACCGTACAACATGCTACAAAGGAGGTTAGAGCTACTTTAAACCTAGAATAACCACGAATTTACTCAAATCCTAAACACATGACATCACTACCAAGAAGACATTTCGCTACAAATAAAAATGCTTACAATACTACTACACAGTGAGAGAAAGCAGAAAAACTAGTGTGGTTACAAAACTAAAATTCCATTGAAACAGGTGAAATGCTAAAACATTCAGAATTGTTCAGAATAAAATAACTTGAGATATAGCGATCCGATGTCCGTGGACCCAGACAGGACTTCATAGAACTAAATACATAAAGACGCTTCACTTTCCAACCATTTATCAAATGAATTTCTCGTGGAAATAAATACCATATCACATGTGAAAATCCTTGACTCAGTTCGCGTGGGCTCCACCAAGATAGTTATACACGAGTATAAATATCACTTACTGCATTAACATTTCACTAAATAGTCCCTTACAGGACTTACACGTGAATAACACTCCCTGCTGTGGAGCGAAGTCTGTTTAGTTCCTTGAATGCTCCAGGAGCCTGAGCAGAAGCAAGATTAAACACTTGCAAAATACTTAGTTTATTTACTCGGTGAATATAAAAGGTAGTCTCGCATTTTCCCAACGATAAAAATGACTTGAATCTATGCCACCAGAAGAGGTTCGTCGTCCGAGAACCCACGGATCACTGGCGAATCTTGCTCTTCTGCAAATTACAACAATAAATATTTCCATTTTACTTTTGCGGAAAAGTCTCTCCTCGATTGACCTCCAAGTCTACTGAACATATTGAGGCTGAACAACTTACCCATGTTCTGCTGAAACGTTGCAGAGCCTGATTGCGTAGAATAATGACTGCTGGCGAAATTTAGGAACGAAGTTTGAAGTCTCTTGTGACGAACTACAAATATTGCGAGTGTGGCGACCAATACTGCTAACACCACGATCACTGTCACAACAATACCTACAAGAGATCCCTGATCGAATGTCACAGCAAGACTGCCATCCGGCTTACCTGAAACCCCGAGGACAGTAGAGGTTAGACAAGTACACATTTTCACATACACGTTACAAAACTATAAAATGTAGTTTACTAGGACATACTGTTGTTCTGAAGAGGAATGCTGCTAGACCGTGGGGATTCCAATCCCTCCGCATCAACAACACTCACAGCTACGTAGTAGATTCCTTCTTCCAGATTATCCTTGATAGGAAAAACAGTGTCATTCGTGTAGTACTTTTTACTCTTCTTTTCACTGAATTTCTCGTCTCGTGATAGCCATAGTACATACGATGTTCTGCAAAAATCAAGTGGCGCATAAATAGGCGAGTGGTCAAAAGGATTCAATAAGCATGAACCACATAAATCTACGAAAGAAATTCATTCCAACTAGAGCTCCACTTACGCTCCCTTGCTGGTCACTTTTTTGGGCAACTGTGGAGCATCCCACGTAATGGTGGGCATTTCACATCCGGAGCACTGATGCACCCTCCTAGGGTATGGTATTTCCGGTCCATCGACGTATACAGGGTCTGACTTCCGCCCGCCAACAGCGCTGGTGCTTACGGTGACCCTGCAAAACATTGGTACATACTGAAAACACTATCCAGCCTTGACTAAAAACGCTTCAGAACTTACTCATAATGTCCGCCGTATTGAACGTCGATTCGGTGCTCCAAGTGAGACGAATTTGAATACGAAACATTGCTCTGGCCATACTCATGTGTCAGCTTCATATCTTTCAATGTAATCTACAGTGAGCGAATGACGAAATCGATTAATTGCAAATTACTTCACCAAAACCATGCGCAAAATACTTACATTATAGCCAAGACTCTTATCCATCACGGGGCAAGGTGATTCCCAAACTAAAGTCACAGAGACGTCGTCCATTTCGTCATGGGGATCTTTGATGCGCAGCCTCTTCGGAGGCGCGGTCTCATCCATCACTAAAACATTTATTCCCAATGGAATCCGACATTGTCAAACTGACCAGCCATTATCATTTGTAAACTAACCTGTGGCTAGCGTTGACGGCTCTTCCGTCAATGGGCCGATGACACCACCTTCACTGACAGCAACATCAACAAAGTAATCCTCACAGGCTTCCAAATTTTTCAGCACGACCGGAAATTTTTTCGCAATAATAGGATTGTCTATCAAGTAAGTAAATCAAATTACAAAAATCAATCTCTAAACACAAGAGATTTAAATGAGCAGAAATAAATCATTGTTCATACTCTTTTCCGCAATCTCCTGGATAGTTTTCCCAACGAAAACTGCATACTGCCAATTTTTAGAATCTGGATTGTAGGACTGAGTCGTGGGGTAAATCCAGAAGACCTTGAACTGATTTGTGCCATTATCAGCGGCCAAGGCTTTAACCCCATCAACTTTTGGCAGTGGTTCACCTTTGAAAAAAGTTAATTATTCATTTCTAATAATTGAGACAATAATTTAATATTCTCAAACCTACCAGCAGTCTTAAATTTTCCTTCGACAGGCGTGCCTCGGATCCCTTCCGTATGAATCGGATATATCTCATATTTGTATTCCGTGCCAGGGGCGAGCTTTGTCACTGTGATTAATAAAAACAACTCTTCAAATGGAAGCTCCTCCTGTCCTGACTAAAATTTCAAGCACATTCCAAGAACTTAAATTACCTGTTATAAATGGGTCTTGGGTTGACAGTTGCGTTTTAAATTGATAATAGCTCGATCCAAGCCGTGTTATGGTCAAGTTGTAGTGGAAATAATGGGTCTTGTCGCCCTTGGATGTCCAGGACAAGACGACGGAGTTTCGTCTGATGTCTGCAAGTAAAAAATTATTTTAGTGCGAGCACAGGCACTCTAGGCTTCCGATAAATACACACTTCATACCCTTAGCCTTGACGTTGATCACCTGGCCGGCATCCCCTGTAAAAACATAAGTCACCGTTGTCGATGGCGGACTCTTGGACACAGAATTTTCTGCTACCACCTACAAGAAACACGAAAAAAAAATTAGTTCCGTGTAAACCTGCGCCCATTCAAATTAAAACGGTAATCTTAAAAGGAGATGAAAATACTAACCCAAAACGCATACTTAGTCCCAGGTTGGAACGGCGGATCCGACTGTTTGTTGGACATGCAAACACTCTCGTTATCCGCCATGATGCTTGCGGGAGGCGATGGAGGACTGAAATAATAGGGTATAATTCTTAATGATTCCATTAGGGGTGTGAGGCTTTTTCCATGAGGCACAAAGTTCATCCACACTTGGCTGCTTCAATTCCAACTGGTATGGTTCAGATGGTTCTGCGGAGAGAAAACAATTGCAATCAAAAATTAAAACCATGAAGGGACCAAATTATGCATCCCTAATTAGAATGAAACTGATGACTCTGCTCTAATGAAAGTCTTGAAATTTACAGATACATTGCTTAATAAACGAACCATATTCGATGGTATTCACAATCCGGTATGCAGACGGAGGAAATGACTTCCCGTTTACTTGCACGTAAACAGTTACGGTATATCTGGTAAAGGGACTTAGGTTCACGAAGGTGAATTTCCTATCCTTTATCCACGCGGTATGATTAGTGCAGTGAGCATACTTCAATTCACAGATAGCTGGCAGAAACTTCATGCTTCCTCCGGCACTCTTGGTCAAATTCGCGTCCACCCACCATTCAATATTAATTTCATGGGCTTCGATCCCCTCGGGATTCACAGAAATACCATCCACCTGGTAGACTCTCTCCCACTTATTCGCAGTTCTTTTCGTCCGTTCTATCCGTACAATCTGATTTCCCGTCGCACACCTTGGACAAAGCCACACAGACCTCATCATCACAGAGATGCTGACCGCTGTTACATGGATTGCCTGCCCTCACATTTCCTACAAGAGCCAAAAGTGTGAACCATAACAGATTCAATAATTTGTGGGCCCAAATAACCAGCTAACTCGAGTTCACTCATCAAATACGCAAGCACTTTCGTCTGCATTGTTTGGACAGTCCTTCCTTCCATCACAAAATTTGGATTTCGCGACACATACACTGGACAAACCACATCGGATTTGATCTGCACCACATCCACTGGGCCCTTTACCAGGATCGTGACAGATTTTTTCATCCGATCCGTCGGAGCAATCAGGGTAACTATTGGCCCATCAACCAGAATGAACTTTAGACCTTCATTTCCATTTCCTTTACTGTTTCGAGCAGCAAGTATAAACCCACCCGTCACAAACATTCGTGTCCCGAACGCATTCCCCTGAATAACATTGCCATTGATCCAGTCCACACTGCTTTCGGGCGGGCTCAATCGTAACTACAGGGGCCTTTGTTGAACCAGTACCTATTGGAATACGTCAGCTAGAGCATTTCAACTAGAAAATTCCAAAACACTGCACACTTGGTAGATACATACCAAAATCGCATCCCATTTCGTCACTCATATCATCTTGGCCGCAATCATTTTGGAGATCACACCGCCACGAGATCGGTATAAACTTTCCGGACTTGCTACACTGAAACATTTGCTTCATGTCCATGCAATTGCCCTAATAGTAACATTCGTGTCCCGAACGCATTCCCCTGAATAACATTGCCATTGATCCAGTCCACACTGCTTTCGGGCGGGCTCAATCGTAACTACAGGGGCCTTTGTTGTTGTACCAGTACCTATTGGAATAAGTCAGCTAGAGCATTTCAACTAGAGAATTTCAAAACACTGCACACTTGGTAGATACGTACCAGAATCGCATCCCATCTCGTCACTCATATCATCTTGGCCGCAATCATTTTGGAGATCACACCGCCACGAGATTGGTATACACTTTCCGGACTTGCTACACTGAAACATTTGCTTCATGTCCGTGCAATTGCCCTAATAGCATGGCATCCATTAGTAACCAAGCATTAAAGCCGAACGAAAGGAACGTCCTATAATGATTAAGTTAGTTTACATTGAAAGGGTTGACTGGAGGGGGTGCTACGGTTGGTTCTGTACAATTTTCCTCATCCGATCCATCTTTGCAATCTTTATCACCTGCGAGGAGAATAAGAGTTGATCAGTATCATCATTATAATTTCCAAACTTCCAATTTCTCATTCCCATTACCATCACAGTGCCAGCTCTGCATGATACACTCATGGCTGGTTTTGCAGTGAAACTTGTACGAGGGGCAAGCAATACCAGTGCAGTTCTTCTCATCCGAGCCATCCATACAATCATTGTCGCCGTCACACCTACAATGTAGGGATAAAATTATTAAAAAACCGATGACTTCTTCCATTGAGAAAATCTTTGACTATCAAAGCATCATATCGCACCTCCACTGATCTGATATGCAACGTTTGGAGCTTTCACACTGGAACTCATTCACAGCACAGTTTCCTCGTACGAAATAAGTGCAGTTCCTTTCGTCCGAGTTGTCCATACAGTCATTATCACCTGAGTGACCAAAAACATTTTAAATCATGGCTTGAATTTTTTCATGGTGTAAACAATGAGACAGCATACCATCGCAGTGCCACTGACTGAGGATGCAGCGTTTATTTGCACAGAGGAAGTGCTCAGGGCCCTCGCATTTAGGATACTGCTCGTCGCAGTTTGCTTCATCAGAACCATCGGGACAATCATGATCATAGTCACACCTCCATCCGTCTGGGATGCAAGTTCCACTTTCTTTGCACTGAAACTGGGCTGGAGTGCAGTGGTTCCCAGTTCCACATAAGTTGGGATCCTCGTCAGAACCATCTCCGCAATCATCATCACCTGACCAAGCAGATTACGTTATTAAAAAATTGGTTAATTTAGCAATACTAATTAACAACAATAATTTCGTAGTACGAATAAAATTTTAGAAACACACCATCACACTTCCATTGCATTGGTATACAAAACTTGCTGTTTGAAGTGCATCTGAATGTATTATTTTGCTGGCACGCGGCATTTTCGCAGAGACCATGCTGCTGCACCGGGCTTCCATCCGGACAAACACAAGACCCATTCACTTTCTTCAGACCATCAGGACATTCACACGTAAAGTTTCCATCTGGAAGGCTTAGGCACAAATGGGTACAATTGCTGCTTCCACCTGGTACACAAGCATTGGATCCCTTCTGTTTTCCTGGACCGAAAACCTTGAGATCCATGAGCCGCGAATGATTTGCGGTGACAAGGAACACCTCCTTCGAAGGATCCTTGACAGTTCTTCGGGTGGAGAAAATCGAGTGGGTGGTCCAGTCATCCCAGTAAATCTGGTCTTTGAATACAGCAACAGCGAACGGGTGCTTCATCCTCAAATCACCCCTCAGAAGTAACTTCACATCCTTCCCATCCAGATCAGTGTTGACCATTTGATCCAGGAAAGCATCGACCCAATAAATACGGTCTTTCTCGTAGTCTACTGCGATACCATTTGGCCATTTCAATACCGTGGTATCTCCCTTATTTTCCACGATCCTCTCAACATGGCTACCATCCAACCAGGAGCGCCCAATACAGGGTTTTTCACTGGACCAATCCGTCCAGAAAAGGTATCCCTTCCGGGGGTGCACCACTATCCCTCTTGGTTTATCCAAGGTGGGCTCTTGCAGAATTACTTTCCGCATTCGACCCATGATTGAAGAGTCTGTCCTGATGACTTCGATTCGGGCATTGGCTCCGTCGCAGAAATAAAGATTATTCGATATCCAATCGAATGCCAGACCCTCTACTGATTTCAGATCGTTTGAAACTAATGTCTCGGCTGTGCTGTTTCCATCCAAACGGAGTCTCATGATGTTGTCGCGATTCACATCCGCCCAGTAGATCATACTATTCTTCATATCGAAATCTACTGCAATGACTGCCCGGACGTGGAGAAGTGGCAGTGTCTCAACGTGGTCAAAGTCGTTCAGGTCAATCCTCAAAACGGAGTCCCGCTTGGCCACCAACATGAACTCGGACTCTTTGGTGATGGCACACGGTCGCGTTTCGGGCAAATACTTGGAAACATCTCCACCTTCACACTCGTCCCCAGGAATTTTTCGGTAACCCCTCGTCCGGTTGTAGTACAAATCTCCCGGCTTGCACCATTCCGGCTTTACACCAGGACTGTTCTCTGAGAGATCTTTGGTGCACTTGTCCTCATCCAGCTCGTTATTGGCATATCCGAAGTCACTGTGTAAAAATTAAAAAATAAGCATTTCAAGTTGAAACTGAAACTCAACATTAAAACTTGAGGTATAAACAAACCGGTAATCCGGAAAGTAGCATCAGTCATTATGATCAAATGTAGTAAAAACAGTTTTAAATTTGTTGGAATATTACATCTGGTGAAAGGTCATCCGGTGACCCTGACTGACCTGACTCGCCATCTAAGGTTTAAAAAGGTAATGTCCTAAATCGGTCTCTATCGATTACAGTAGAGCCGGTTACAAAATAAGAATGTGACAGTAGAAAGGTCATCAAATGACCTCTAATGACCCGACGGCTGTCCACCAATTTTAATGGCGCAGTGTCCTAATTGAGTCCCTAAAGACCGGTGAATACCGGATTAAAATTTATAACCCGTAGGAAGAACGGTCATCGGATGACTCCGAATGACCCGAAAGATTTCGACCACTTTCAGTAGGAACCTGTCGCTACCGATTGATAAAAACTCGGTTGGGAAACTCGGTCCTTTCAAAACTCATCGAGTCTACAAAGAGACGGACGGAAAAGACAAAAAATAAAGTAGCTGTCGCGACTTAGTCACAGTAAACTACATAGGTAAACGGAAAAAAACCCCTCACCATTCAAAATCAATTCGGCTGCAGATGCATTTTGTAGTATTCACTAAAAGCTCATAAGACCTGCCATTATAGCATTGGTGTGATGGGATACGTCGTTCGTACACGTCCTTCTTCCCTAGGAGGCAATCGCGACCCTTTTTGCTATCCCATGGCGACCAAGGTTTGTAGTCAGACTCGACACATTTCCGCTCTAAAATCAGATTCAGAATTCATGAAAATATTTAAGGTTGAGCAACTACAATAAATTAAGTCCATTGCCACACTAATTAGAGTAAACCAAATTACCAAAAGCATTCAACAAGTCGACTTTGATAAGAATCCAGGAATGGGATTTGGTGCCATTGACGGATCCAAATACGAAAAATACTGTAGTGTTCTCCCCGGGTTCAGTCATCAAACCTAAAACTCGAACCTTTTGTTCATAAAATTTGTAAGTCTTCCACGTTTCCCCTTCGTCGGTTGAATATAGTAGAGTATCCGTAGCATCTCCAACTTTGTAGTACTTCACAGCAACGATTATCCCACCGTGGTCACCAAAGTTGAACAGATAATTTCCTTGAAGGAGCTTGAACGTAACAACATCGAAATTAGATCGAACCTTTACAGTCCCCCCTTGCATCTTAAACAACATGAACCTTACTTGGCGCCACGTCACCGCTCCATCAGTTGATAAAAATACTCCCAAATGTCCCTTCAGAGAATTATTCACCGTTCCAGTCGCTAGCACGAGCCCGACGGCCGATTTCCTTGACAGAATGGGTACGGCTCGGTATAGCGGGTAGAGTTCACTCAACCTTTGACTGACATGAAGCGAGCAGTTGAGCTACAAAGAATTTAGTTCAACTTTATTTCAAATCCGGTCCTAGGTTTTCCTTCCCATGAAGAAATTGGATTACAATTCTTACGGCAGTTTGCTGACAGTAAATCGGACTCCCATCATCATCGAACTCTGGTGGCTTCAGCACTTCCCACTGTCCTCCATTATCGAAAGTAACGAGGGAGATAACTTCATTAAAGTTTATTTTTTCCTTCGGACCTTGCGGTGCAGACTTGAGTACGCTGGCAATATAAACACCACGAAGGCCCTCTATGTGATGGAGATCCACAAACGATTCCTCCGTCACGGCACTGCGAAGAGAAATTAAAATTAGCAAATCTATTCGCGTGACAACCTGCCATTTACCACGATCACAAATGTCATCTAAAAACGGATGACAACTCCAGAAACTGGTAAAAACCACGCACTTGATCCACGACTGCGACCACGTCAGATTAGGCTTGAAAAACACGATCCTTTCCAGAGACAACGAAAACCGTGGACTTTCCTGGCTATGTGATGGTTGGCTACCAACGTACAAGTTGGAAATGCTGTCTTCATGAGTCAGACATACAAATATCTAAAGGGCACGGAAGCAAAATTTTCTTGACTAAAGCTCACAAATGATCCATTGTTGAAAAATAATCACAAGATACCTACCTGACCATCCGATACGTCCGCAATATGGTAGTTCCGGATCGGAGAAGTCGTTGGAAAAATAGCCTTCAAGTATGGACCATTCTTGTAAGAAATCCAAAGCTGCAAAGTATTCTAAAGGCAAGCAGAGTTTAATCTACAATTTAGTCTATGTACAATAAAATAACGGAACATCTAGACAATTCGCATACTTCTGGTCCCTTCTTGGTGGCAAACTTGTAATCATCCTTCACCTCGAATTCTTCCACATCGTGCAACACCACAACTTTATCCCAATGATCAGTAAACAACGACTCCGACGTTATGACCACAGACTGCTCATCGGGCTCCTCTCTCTGAACATAGAGCTTTGCTGGATTTGTGGACTCATCCCAAGAAATTGACTTTACATATTCTTGAGCCATCGTCCAGGACAAGCCAAAGTCTTTCGAGATCCAGAGCTAAAACCAAATAAGATCTTTCAGTTTTCCAACTCTTACTTCTTCCGTCAAAAACGATTTCGCAAAACAATTACCCGCTTATCAGTCGTATTTTTCTCATAAACTAGAATAGTTTCATCGGCGAAGGGGTCGAACAGAACCTCATCTGGAACGAAGAGCACCTTCGCCCCCCTGAATTCAGCCCCATAGTTATCCGTCGTGTATATCACATTGTGTATCACGTCCGTGAAAACAAACTGTCAATCATAAAAAGTATCTGTAAATCCTCCGCTTTCCACATTAGTCCATCCATACACTAGCATACATTTCTGATAAAATCTTAACCTTTCCGTTGTTGGCTGGATGGTTGAAGAACCTGTCCAAAGTGGGCATCTCCCCACTTGGCAAGGAATGCGTCAGTAACTCCGTCGCATTCTCAAATGTCCCACCGTAATCACGGGAGATGTACAACGTTGACGTGGATTTGACGTTCATGTCCTTCGCCAAACATATTATCACATCTTTCCCAGCCCAGTGGACGATCAGCGAGTTGTGCGAGTCATTGAGCATAGTCTGCGAACAATAAGAAATCTCATCACTTTAAGTCAGCCCATACCCATGCTAAGGCAAAATGCAATAGCTGAGCAATAATTTAGCTGCCACTGTGGTATGCAGCACAATACATATGGAAAAGATCTGGGAAACCAAATACTATCCCCATGCTGCCTACCCCATGCACGCTAAAAGAACCACCATAGTTTCCATTTTCCAAATTCCAACTGAAACATTTTATTTCCAACATTTCAAGACCACAACATTCGAAGTGAGTTCCACCCAGACTGTTTTACTGCAACTCCACTGCCAACTTTGAGCATCGGTATTAGATCCAAACACAATAACTACAGGATGTGGACTCACTTTTATAATTCATCATAACTCGACCCATAACTGGTCGTGTTTCTGTGAATCGCGATACGACATCCTTTTCAACCGCAGATCCTTACACTGCTGGAGGCTCCCTTGGCGAACATGCAAAGCCTTCCCATTTTCTTACCAAAAAACCCCAGAAAGCACCGGCCACTTCTGTTTAAAATATCTGAACCTCAACTCCATATCAGAACTCAAAGGTCAAAAGCAATAATGTGCCGGCATGTAACACTAGTCATGTCCAACCCAGACGGAAATTAAAAGTGTATAGACATCCACCTCAGGCAAACTCTATAAGCGAATGACAACTCCTTGGACGGAAATAGAAAGGAATGAGAGTTCTAAGCTTGTGACTCACTGTAAATCGCGTAATGCCAGGATGACCTGGCTCAGTAGTAACATCTCTCTTCCTCCTCCCAGTCGACGGAGCATTTGATACGTCATCCCCATCGTGTTCGACGAAATTATGTACGACTAGCTGAGGATTTCTCACTTGATCCAGCGAAGGCTGAACTGACAAACTTTTCCCACCCCATTGGCTACTGAAGGTAACGCAGGATACTAGAAGGAACAACAAGGCTCCTCCTAAGCTACAGCTCGACGTCATATTGACTCCACGATGTCTTCTAGGGTACGACTCCGCTGTAAAAAATATTACCATAATCATCAATAAATTCAGTGATGAACCAATGAGTCATGACTTTCAACGAATATTATTTTTCTGCCTCAAAGGATTTCTATCATCAGTTTACACTATACGCAACTTTCCTTCAAAAGATTCGGACTTACTCGGAAAACTTTATGGCAACATGTAAACAGCAAACTGTAGAAAAACGGTGCTGATTATCGTACAATAGTCGCTATCCTATCGATCAGGAATCAGGAGAGCGCAGAGCAATGTAATTAGTCCTTATCATCACCAAGTGCGCTGAAAAGTACTGTGAGTAAATTTAATACTATTACCAGCTGCTCCCACAATGTTACATTGTCAAACATGAAAGATTAAAGTTCATTGTGAGCGAGTGACTCCAGCGTTGGCAACTGTGCTGGGATATAAAAATTTACACCCTTCTCATGGCTCTTAACCTGTCACGATTACTGACGTCCTCCGTATGCTCATGAAATCTGGAAAGGGCACGTCCTTCTATCTATACAAAGACAGACTATGATCGTGTAAATCGTCTATTTCCGGTTTCCTCAAATACTCAAACTTTACGACAGTCAACAACTTCACTCAGGACTCGCTACTGGACACATACACCTCATAAAAATTTCCGTCACATTCCATCCGCGCAGAGAACATAACAAGATACAAACATCCAGACTCTGTGTGTCTAATGTTCCACAATGATTTTAACTATACGGACTGTGTCTACTGACTGATAGCCATAATGTTGAACAAAACATGGATAACTGCAGATTCCTAAGCGATTCGTCAGATGGAATTCAGACTACATGATGCTCAACGCCCACAATCTCACTTCTCAAAATATTTTAGGACCAGTAAATATTGACACAAGGGTTACGATAGAATAAGAGATTTACGCGCAAGCCGGTGTTTTAAAGATTAAGACAACATTTTGTCTGCAAGGCTGTCAAAAGTAGGAGTTACAAAAAAGCAGTGCCCTGTACTCTTCTGTTTGTTCGGGGTCCCCCATTTGTTCTATGGTTAGGGGAAAAATTATAATTAAGGTGAAAGACTTATAAAACAGGCTTACGCGTTTATCACATATAGAGCTGTTACGTAAATGAAAGCTGCGGGGGAAAAAACTGGCATATTGCAACACGTATAGGGACTACTAGATCGTTCCAACGCCAGGACACGATTGTCAGCTGTTCGCAAAAACGCAAAATTAGAGGCCGACAACTGCGTATCAAAACCATGACAGAGGTCGGTATGTGTGGTTTGTGGTTTTGGTATGACTAAGAAAATAACATTTCCTGATAGCTTCCATAGAAGGCAGACTCCGACTCACTTTTACAATTTTCAGCTATCGACATCATCTTGAGAATTTACTCATGAATTTTACAATGTTTTCACAAGAATTTGTACCCTGTCTTTGACATTTTTTGAATCGAAATCTTTCATTCAACTTCCTACGCAATGTGTTAAAACCACATTTTAGGCATCCAATTTCGATTCAATACAATAACCTCAATTCCGTACCTTCGGTTAGAGAATTACAGCGTATAAAAGTAGACAAACTGTGACCGGCACTTTGGCACTTTTACAGAGCGAATATTGAGCCAGGAAAACAGTACTATCATTTAATCAGCATTATGTGAAAATATACGACACAGAATTAATAAATTAACGCGCAACTGACCAAATTTAAATAGCATATTATCCAATTTTTGGTTGTCCATGGGTTAAAAAATTGATTTTGGATTGTCTCTGTTATACTGAAGTAAAATGAACACAAAACAGGAACTAGTAGTTAAAGTTAATTACGGAAAGAAGGGTTCTACAGAGCTGTAGGGCATTGACTATTATGGAAGTATTCTCAAACTTCAACATCAATCTGGGCGAAAGATTGGTAATTGGAAAACCACAAACGGGTTAGGTACGTACTTACCCTGTAAAATGAAACTTGTTCACACTTCCCTCACCAACAGATCATTCCGACTTCTGACTAAGCAACAAAATTATAATTTCACGCAGATGTTGTACTGTTTTCATCCGCAAATTGTATCACTTCTTCAAAAGTAAAACTTCCTCCTACGATCGCCAAACCTGCATCGTTCGCAGTTAAACACATAACACAGCGATACCACTTCACTAGACCCACCTTCTCGAATATCTTGAATACACTGAACACGAACTGTCATGTGAACGCAATTTTCAGCTAATCCTCCTGTTTACCGTGGCACGGGATGTACTGAGTCAAAACGTCCGTGCAAAAGGAAAATAGAATGACTATGACTTTTCCCAACCGCGCGAAAATCGAAAATTTCCTCCCGAATACCGCATGGAGGTTGGAAGTTGGAGGTGAGTGAACATAGCATTCTATCGTGATACAAACAAAGCATGCGGGTGCGCGGATGGAGTGCAGTGCGTGGACAGATGGCTACAGCAAAACATTCGTGAATTTCACGTTGTGGATGAAAACGAAAAAATGTTACGCTTCTGACGACGTTTTTGAATTTCCTCATGGAAAAAGTTGAATAAATGGGTCTACTTAATGTTGCAGTCAATTCGTAGTTGTATATATTTCAGAACCATTAAAACGAACCCTGTTTTCAAACCTTGAGTTTCCACTGCACTGATAGTGTTTACCACCAGATTACTGGTAATTAAAGCGTCAGTTCGCCAGTCTTAATGCATTCCCCACTACCTGTCTCTGGATCCTTTTGCCGGACCATGAGAGCAAAGTGTTCTTAATTTTCAGCCAGTGTGTGAGTGAATGACTGTCTAATACATACATTACCAAGTATTCGCAATAGTATGCGCCAAAAAGCTTTACATAACAGGGAAATAAGTAACACATTGGAATACATGAATATAATACACAAAAACTTGAGAAACTACGCAAATTTCGGAATTTCGTGATTTAACAATATTACTTCCGTGAAACTTCAACCTGTCCTAACTTTTTCACACACATTCTCTCCATCGATATTGCCCTTATGAACGTGCACTAAATCTTTTCATTTCAGGAGCATCGTATTTATTATTATGTGAATTGCAATCTTATGGTCTCTTTAAATTGATAAAGCAATGACTGTAGAGATATGTCCTTTGAACCCCAAGTCGATCCAACGCGCACACTTTACCCTCCGATTGAGTGTTTTACGCTTCTGTGTTTCAATGACTGTAGGATACAGCAATCAAACAAGACCGATGATGTCAATAATTTAACCCCCGAGTTGCTTAAGTCTGTCAGATGATCGTAAGCTAGCGCAGCGAGATTAGATTTCAGGTGATAACTTTTTTTGAAACTTCCTAAAAAAACATGGTAAAAGTGTGTTTTCAGCAAACATTTTAAAAAAACTGCGACATGTGTTCAGGAGTATGAAGTGTGTCCCGAAAAAACCAAAATATACACGTGCCATTCGACTCCAACTCTTATGATTCATACACATATACTTAACACTTAGGTTCCGTGCGAAGCGACTCCGGTTAGCGCCTATAGCATGCATGTCAGTAATAATTACCCCGTCTGAGATCGCAATAATGCATGAAGACTTTATTAACCGCATTTAGTATCAACTTAAGCTATTCACATTTACATGAATTTGAAGACTTTCGGTGTGAGAATTGAACAACGCATGAAAAATCTCAAAGCGTGAATTGAAATATAATTTTAATGCATAATACATTATAAAACTAAATTAACTTTTTGTGAGTACTTCAGATATTCAGCCGTGCTCAGTTTAGCCAGTCGAACAACAGGATTCACCGAAGGTTTGATGCAGGGCTTGTGACCCCCTTTGTTCGGCTCAGGTATGTTCTCCTCCCGAGGAGCAACAGGATTTACCACAGCTTTGATGCAAGGCTCGGTACCACCTTCGTGAGACTCAGGTATGTTCTCCTCTCGGGAAGCAACAGTATTTACCACAGAGTTGATGCAGGGTTCGATACCACTTTTGTTTGGCTCAGGTATGTTCTCCTCTCGGGAAGCAACAGTATTTACCACAGAGTTGATGCAGGGTTCGATACCACTTTTGTTTGGCTCAGGTATGTTCTCCTCCCGGGAAGCAACAGGATATAACCTAGGGTTGATACAGGGCTCGATAACATCTTCGTGCGAGTCAGGTAATTTTTTCTCTGGGGAAGCAGGTGACTCTCCCATTTTGTGCTGTATCTTGATATAATGATCTTCAAATACACCAAGGGAAGATTCAACTTGATGTTGCCGAACGAGATGCGTGATCATATCCTTCTTCCGTCCCAATTCCTTGGCGCAATAATTGCACTTAAATTTGGTAATGAATCCAGTTCCATGCACATGATATAAATGTTTTCGTAATTGATAATGAGACTTGAACTCGTTGCTGCAAAGTCGACATGGAATTAAACGGAGAGGAACATGACCTACAGTCTCAACAAATGTTGAATCGTAGGAAATCGCACTTGGGTTTGGATCTGGTGCACCTGGAGTCGTCATTTCGTCCGGGACGATCAAATCCGTTTGTACACGTCGAAGAGCTTTCGATCCCCAGAGGCTTTGTCCATGGTAACTAAAGGCAAAAAGTTGGGCTAAATAGCTGGTAACCCAGGCATCCCTCGTATCCGACAGAGCTTGGGCTAAACTGGCCCTAAGAACTTCATCTGTATTAAAGTCACAAATACGAGAAGCTTGTGCCGATTCCCAGATGTCGGAATCAGTATTCATAGCCGAGGTTCCAGTAAAAGAAGTTTTATCCTTCTCCATGATATTTATCAAATCCGCCAGTTTTTTCTTGATTTCGTTATCACTGAACAAAGGTTGCACACCAGCTAAACCCCCAGGTCCTGCTGACACCGCCGGGACAGAATACTCGTGAAAACACTGAGGGCATTTAACAACGCTCCAAGCCGTCGGCTGTAACTCGTTCTTTTCGCAATTGATCGATTCGAGTTTGCGCAATAACAGACGTGGCTGAAAACCTGAAATACAGCAGTGAAAACAATTTCAACAAACTATATCTTTGAAAATTTTAAAAAGTAAAAGCAAACGACAACTTACGTTTAACCACGGATTCCTTTAATTTCCTACTCTTTTTCAAATTTCCAGTCTCCAATTCCTGTTGTTCAATTCCGATTCCACCCTTTTTATTTTCGCCGTCCCTAAAAAACACACCAGCCCCATTTGATTTCACAACACCTTGTGATTCCAAAGGCACCGGCGCAGTTTCCAGTATTTTTGTAGCAAAGCGTGAAGCCAAATTGTCCATTCTCTTTTGCAAAACTACCATTTCATTATAAATTTCCTCCACTTCGTTCAGTTGGAATTCGCACTTGCGACAGAAAGGAAATGGCTCGACGGAAAAATCGAAATCAATTTCACAGGAAATTTTCATGGTTTGACAAAAGGCTGTCAGTAAGGCGGATAACCGTGTTGGATTCTGAAGAACTATCGCAACAGGGTCAGAGTTTATTCGTTTGGAGCAGATGATACACATTGTATCCGTGAATTTCATGGTGTTTTCTGAATTCGTGACCATCTTGCTCGTCCTTAATGGCTTCGTTTTCGATTTCATCACAGAAATTCAGGTAAATCCCTTCTGCGTTTTACTATATTCCGTATAGTGTTGAAGCTGAAGCTCACTCAATAAAATGGTTTATCAACTAACAAACCTCCGTTCAAGAACACATGCACGGTTTTCCAGCAATTCAAATTGTTGCTATGGGAGCAATCATATATTACGTAAGAAGGAGAGTGGGTGGGTGGGTATCGGTAGTAATCTAATTTACCCCGTGCATTAGCTAATAGATTAATGTATACAGTCGGTAACGAGCCAGCGTGGCATTTGGCCAATAAAGACTGGGTGATTCAAACCCGTTCCCGCGCGCTTCCGACTAGTAGATGGCAAGCAGGAAAGGCACCTGCCTGCTCCCAATCCAATCGGTACCGCGGGGGAACGTGATTAAATCACCTGGTCTTTATTGGAAAAGTCCCACGCTGGCTCGTCCCGACTTGTAAACTGTTTACGAAGGGGGTGGGTGGGTCCAAAATCCCGGAAGAAATGCTGACTTAATATGCGAACGCTCCCTGAAGTCAGTCAGTAGAACATTTGACGCTCATTTCTTGCCGTTCCCGCTCAAAAATATTCAGACAGCGGTCACAAAAGATCAAGAGGACCAAGTACAAATTCCGAGACACTTAGCAGAATCCATCCCACTGTATTTTGATGGAGCATCGAAATACCTGTTAACTCGGCTACCTGTTTGTTGGACTCTGGACCTTCTGCGTCGCGGAAATTGACAGCGTGATGTTGACAGGGGACTTAAGTCTCTCAGCATTGGTTCTTTCTGTGAGCTGCACACGCTGACGTTGAAAGTGATGATGAAGGGTCCGTATTGGCTGCATACGGTCTGGTAGCGTGGGGAAGAATGACGTCAGTCATACCGAATGAGCTAGAAGTTTAAGGCTGGAAAACGTACTACAAATTGTAATTGGTATTACAGGAAAAATAAAGCCAGTAGCGTCGAGCTGGTCAGAGAAGGAACATTATCCTCATGCTTGTTGAAATCCACTGATTTATACCGCATCTATTATATTGAAGAAATCGGTAATTGAAGTTAAGTTAAACTGCACATCACCCACATCAGTTACTGCGGCTAGTTTCCACCGCATAGGTGAGAATTGGATCTAGGCCGTAACACTGTTATTTCGTATGTCACCCCACATTGTGTCATAAAAACCTAAGTTTATATTAGCTATTTCATAGCAAAAAAGAAAGGTTTATGTTGTTCGATTTTCGACTCCTTCCCAGTACGCCATACTCTCGCCTGGTAACTAATATTCCTCACTGCATTTCAGCATTCGGTCCATTATGGCGGGAAATATTAAATATTCTGTGACCCAACCGCGGATTTAGCATAACTCGCGAACTCATGGGCCGATTCGATTATTTCTTATATTAAACGGTAGAGAATTAAATTCTACGGCAGGCCTTTCCAGGATTTTTTAAAATTTGCAATAGTTTCTAACTAATTGATAAATTAACTAATCAAATTTCGCAAATTTGTTTTCAAAATTTGAAAGAAACTACTTGACATATCGAAATATGTTACGTACACTTTCTCTAAAATGTAATCCTATGTTTAATACAACCAAAATGACTCGACCAAGCGCTCGTGTTCGTGAGTTATTCGCGTTTCGTCGCAATACTGTTGAAGCGGACTGTTCACTTTCGAACAATTATTCTAATTGAAGTTATACCTCAGTTCTGCATTAACAACGGCGGACTTCATCCGAAAATTGTAGATGTAGGTAGCAGAAAATTCCGAAGAGGTAAATCATAACCGTGGTGAGCATAGGAATTTTCCGTCCGCGATTGCCTAGTTTTAATGCGAACAAAAGACCTGTGGCTATAAATTTGTAAGAATTTTTAATTTTTAAACTTTTTGCTCTGGTTTTTAAAAGTCATCTACCTCAATTGACGAATTTGTGGCGTAAATTATCTTACGCACATAGGCAATTACGCCTGTATTTTATGCCGTTCGATAACAACTAAAATCGGGTTTCACGCTGCAAAATTTAAATTTCAGCTGGTTGTTGGGAATCTGCGATAACATTTGCTCGTTTTTGCTTTTAATGCTCTTTGAACTCCTCAAAAATTGTGCCTATTTGGTGACTCTAATGGATTGGAGATACTGAGGGACGTAGGCATCGATTCAGCCCCACGCGTCTTAGCCCTATGTCGATCTGGCCCCACGCATTTCAGCCCCACGTCGATCTCGCCCCACGGCCTGGCCCCACGTACAGAATCAGTGTTGCCCAGTTCCAGATACTTATGGACGGCTAAATTTCATTAAAAATTACTCCAGAACACTAAATTTGACATTAAATCACGAGAAAGAGTATCAGAAGTTCCAAATCAAAGTCTAAACATTCAAAAATTCTACAAAAACTTGTGCAAAGCACATGTATTGATTAATTTTTTGACAGCAACACCTGATAACTCTGAATAATATTTACGAGCAGGGC